>JAVSBS010010653.1:11635-35500 GCA_033124195.1 Coracias cyanogaster
AGGAGAAAGGTTGGACTTGATGACCCCGGAGGTCCTTTCCAACCATAACGATTCTGTGATTCTGTGATTCTGTGATTTCTGGGTTTAAATCCCTTCTCATTCTCAGCCCCATCCTTGCATGTGGTTCCTCACTTTCTATGCTGTGTATTGCTGTGTGCTATTAAGGGAATATTACGTTCCACTTGAGAGGTGGTAAAGTGAAAATCATATAAATACTCAGGGAAGAGCTCTTCGAGATGCTTCAGGACTTCAAGGGCTATGAATTTGCAAGCTCTACTACCATAACCTCCTTTTATAGCATACATTTGTATCAAAAGATGGTCTTTTCACACTCAGATTTGACACATAGATTCCTTCTAACAGGAATAGAAAGATGGCATCAGTCATCTACGTTTAAAATCTGAACAGAGGAAGTTGCATATAGGAACTGGCATTAAGTAATGAGAGGGAAGATGCCAGTGATTCCTATTGATCCTCAAAGCGTGACCCTTAGTGAGTCCCTGAATCTTTCTGTGCCTCAGCCTGTGATGCTGAGACATGATTAGCATGTGTACTTTATCAGCAAGGATGTTGTGCAAGTTATTTAATGAATGCTTGCAAAATGATTTGTGGCATTCGTATGAAAGAGGCTGTGTAATTGCAAAGCACTGCGGTATTGTATAATGGCCTGTGTTGCAGGAAGCGTATGGCAGGCCACTTGCTTGCTCCCTGATGAATAGCCCATGAACAAATGATCTTTTTAGTGCTGGGAGGAAAATCCTGTTACACTGGGGCGTAAGTGTGGATCCCCGTTAAAGCTGTGTTACTGGGCACTTTACGCTTCCTTGTGTAAAATGCAGTGGTAGAAGTTCACGGATGTGCACTAAGCAGATTTTCCTGGTGGTGTCTTCTGACTTGAATTATTATTTAAGCAGAGAAAAATCTGTCAGTGAGTAACTTCCATCTCAGCAGCAGGAAAAAAATACCACACTTCAAGCGTGTTTCCACCAAGACTGAGACCTTGCCACTGGAGGTATCTTCGTCCCAGAGAAGGAGTGCAAGACTTGCATGCGTATTGTCAGCCCTCTATAGTCCTCACGTCCAGCTGGAAGGCTAGGGCTGTGGGTGTCTCTTATCTATCACACAGTACTGAGCCCTTCTGAACTATGACAGTGTACAACAGGGAGGAAACCGGTCACTGGATCTCACTCAAAAGCCAGCATCCCATATGCCTTGTCTCTCCTTCTGCCACCTCTGACTTGTGGGCTGCTTTCCTGACCCCTGAAGTACACTGTACACAGCTCCAGCCAGGGCTTTGTCCCTCTGCCTATGTAAATAAAACAACTGTTTTTTAATGTTTGCACTAGAATTCCCGGGCTGCAGCAGTGTAGAGAGGAACAAGTTCATATGTCACTTTTGCCACGAGTTTTTCTCCTAAGCAGGTGCCTTTATGCAGAGTGCTTCTGTTTTAAATCTTTACTGCATCAATCAGGGGACTTTGACATGTAACTAAAAGCACAGAGGTATTTACTGCTGAAGAAAGGCTGTAGGACCTGGTCCAAGGACTGGCCCGTGTTGAGGAGATGAATTCTTACTGATTTGGCCTTTTCTCCCTTTAACACACCAATTTTATTAAAACTGCCTGCCTGCCTTTTGAATCTTGCTCTTACACTTTGAGAAGAGGCCGGGTGTCTCTCACCCGTGCGCCCGAGTGCCCATCACCGCGGTGTCCCCCGCGGCGGCAGCGCTGGGAGCCTACGGCAGGTTCGCTGCCGAGCTTTGTTCCCCCAGTGAATGGGAAATCCTCCATGGGGTCTTTATGTAGCTGCTTTCCTTTTGAAAGCGCGGCAGGATCCATGCGCGTGTGTAATCTGTTTATATTGGACAGCTACAGTGGTCATTTCACACGTGTGTCAATCAGGCTTGAAGAAGGGGTTGAGCCTGGCAGGGACAGAAAGGAGCTGGAGCATGTGCAGAATGGGCCTGGCTGCTCCTGCACGGTGGGATCCTGCAAAGGCCACATTTATGGGTGCATGCTGAATGGCTACGGGGAGAGGGCAAGCATTTTAAACGCCTACAGCGTGTGTACAGTTTCTATGGATATTCAAGTTAATCGGCTCTAAAAACCATTTTGAACTCTCCTTTGATCACGAGCACAAAGACAAGAAGTTTGAATTGCTGCAGCTATCTTACCTCAATTTAATCTCAGTCTGTTTTCTTTAAGAAATTACTCATGAGCTTAATTTAAATAAGCAGCCTTTAATAATAAGCCCAGATATGCTTATGGTTGTAAGTGCAGTTTCTGTTGTGGATGATGAACTATTGTATATGATTTTGGAAAAACCTCCTGAAATGGATTTTTAAACAAATAAGCTAGTTTCTTAGACAGATGCCAGTTTAGGTGGTAATCTGTAAGTGATTATTCTTTGTACCACTGCAGTTTAAAACAGCCATGACTCCAGCATGACAGTTTGAGCTGTGCTTTAGACAGTATGTTGTGAATAAATGCATGCCCTGGGCAGTTTGCAGTCCACCTGGCGGGCTCACTGACTGCTCCCAGGGAAGTGCCAGCTTCCCACTGCTCGTTCCGACAGTGAATTTGATGGGCTCTGCAGCTGACAGAGCCAAGACTTGGAGGAAAACTTGGCAAACATGAAAAGACTCCAGACTATACAAGGCCTTGGGCTAACCTGAGCCCTGACTCTTCCAGACACAAGAGCGGTGGTTTCCTGCTTGTGCTGGGTTCAAACAAACGCTCTGAAGCGACCCAGCTGCAAACTGCTCTGTGCTGCACGGCATTTCCAGGTGTGCCCGGGCGCTGCAGGACAGGAGCTCCCGTGTGCTTTGTGCACATGTATTTGTGACCGAGAGGCCCTGGACTAGAGTGTGACAGCCCCAGGGACGGGATGCACTCAGTGTCCACAGCGGCTCCGATCTCACCCTGTCGTGTGACATGAGACAAACCCAGAGTTACTAAAGACTGGAGGGACAGTTAGCTGGGAAACATAACGCGCTTCACCAGGCAAAACTCTTAACATCTTCCAAGAGGAAGGGAATCTGGGAAAGCATTTTTAATTTCTTCTTTCTGAATGCAGATCTAATTTTTTAGGCCAACTGAACAAAATGTCTGTCTAGAGAGCTCCAGAAAGAGGAACAAAAGTAAACTATAAATATTCAGCTCTTGATTTCAGGTTTTAATAAATGATGAGCTCTGGGAGAAGTGTTTTTTCTTTCAAATATCAAATGACTTGATTAATTTTATAATTTCGCTATATAGTGCTTGTCACTTTCTATCTGGATATAATACAGCAGTCTCTGGCAATGCTTTAAGATGACACATCCCAAAGGAAATTGGGTCCAAGGGTCTAATGAGGAACAACCACTCCCCGTGAAAGCTGAAGTCTGTATCCCTGTATCTGTGTCTATATCTATAAATAAAATCTCCTGCACAGCAAGGTCTGATGTGAGACACGATGTTCAAAGATTACTTGACCTATATAAAAATCACTGAGCGCTCCGGTGACAGCCCCAGGGCAGGGTGATGGGTAGAGGCTCACTCTGCTGCTGTTAGCCGCAGACCTGCAGCGTGGGCTCTGCTCAGCACTGTGCTGATCAGGACTCTGCCGCTCAGCTCTCCGCCAGCCAGCCTTGCACAGACCGAAATCTGCTGTCCGTGTTTCGGCAGCACACCTGGATGCTCACAGGGAGCCAAGCTTCTTGAAGACATGTCTTGTGGCCTAGCCAGTATCACTAGCTTTGATTGAAAGCCTCGAGATACAGACACCTTCTGCTCTAAGGGAGGTTATTGTGAAGCCAGGGCAGACTCAGGCCCATGTGAATTGTTAATGTTATGCTTTACTGATGTTTACCAAGATGCACACGTGGCTACATGGGGTAGCGTATTGGCACCACCTGAGCATGCCTGATTCGATTAGTGACAGAACAGCTGTGATGTGTTGCTGGCTCAGACCATGCTCCTGGGCACACTGGTACAATAAACAAAGAATTATTCCACCAGCTTAAAAACTGCTGATGGTTTTTTAATCTTCAAGGGCAGTTTTCTGGATGGATAAAAATATGTGAGAGCTGAGCTCTCACTGGGTCCTGGAGCACTCTGGCTACTTATGGGGAAGTGAAGGAAGATAATTAATTCCAACTGTTGCACATACAACCGATGGAAAGAAAACAATTCCACTGATCATGTATGTGCTTGTGTTGTGAAGCTGAGTTACAGGGGACTGGTAACATGCATGCGAGGGTGTTTTAAGCAAGTTCTGCAAGACTGACTTTATCATAGAATCATAAAGTCATAGAATGGTTTGGGTTCGAAGGGACCTTAAAGATCATCTAGTTCCAACCCCCTGTCATGGGCAGGGCCTCCTCCCACTAGAGCAGGTTGCTCAAAGCCCCAGCCAATCTGGCCTTGAACACTTCCAGGGATGGAGCATCCAGAGCCTCCCTGGGCAACCTGGGCCACTGACTCACCACCCTCAGAGTGAAGATCTTCTTCCTTACATCCGATCTAAATCTCCCCTTCTCCAGTTTAAAGCCATTACCCCTTGTCCTATTGCTACAAGCCCGTGTAAAAAGTCCCTCCCCAAAGTGGAGGGACTTGCTTTAATGCCTTTTCATCCAGCCCTTGTTATCGGTGCTGCTTTGCAAAGTCAAAGGCAATGGTGTGTCTTTGGAGGCAGCTGTGGTGGCACTGGTCAGCACTGTTGAGAGAGCTGGAAGGGCACTGCTGGCTCTTCTCCTGTCCCCGCCTGCCCGCCTGTAACAGCCAAGCCAGTGGCTTTCTGAGAGAATGTTTTTTACCCTTTATGACCTCAGATGCCCATGGTTCCTTGACTCATGTCTGTTTATATCACTCGCAATTTTGTGGGGAAATTCCCAGCTGGGATTCCCTACATCCGTACTGGGGATGTGCAGTCCCTAAAAACACCCGGTGGTCCTTACCCAGCCCATGCACCTCGATTCTTAAACCTTCCCTTGTACTCTCCCTGCTGTCACAGAAATCGCCTCTATTAATAGTTTGTAAACCAGTTTTGGCTCTCCCCGGCCTGAGAGAAACTTCAGCAGGGGCTCACCCAGCCCTGCGAGCCTGGGGAGGGCAAGGGAGCGAAATACCCGGGGAGCTTCGTAGCTGGACCTGGGCGGGAGCCTGCTGTCCTCTGCTGTCCTCTGCTGTCCTCTGCTGTCCCCTGCTGTCCCCTGCTGCCTGTTCCTGCCCGCTGCTGTCCCCTCCTGTCCCCTCCTGTCCCCTGCTGCCTGCTCCTGCCCGCTGCTGTCCCCTGCTGTCCCCTGCTGCCTGCTCCTGCCCGCTGCTGTCCCCTGCTGTCCCTTGCTGCCTGCTCCTGCCCGCTGCTGTCCCCTGCTGTCCCCTGCTGCCTGTTCCTGCCCGCTGCTGCCCGCTGCTGTCCCCTCCTGTCCCCTGCTGTCCCCTGCTGCCTGCTCCTGCCCGCTGCTGTGGCCACCTGGGTGTCCAACCCAGGCCCCCAGGCTGGGTATCCGGGGCTGCCCCAGGTGACCAGAGCAAGCGCTGGAGTCAGATGCTGTGTGTGGAAAGAGGGTTTCTCTGGTGATTTTGAAATGATTTCTTCTAACTTTACACTAAAACAGCTCCTCGTTTCTTTACCTGAAGACACACCTCCAGGGGAGGAGAAGGGTGGTCACGCTTCCCTACAGGCTTCCACGTGCTGACCTTTCAGGTTTTCTCTGTTTAATATTTTATTTTAAAATCGACCCGATGTATATTTAGAAATTCCACCAAATAACTTTTCCTCCCAAATAAATTCTGCCTAGCGCTGCGTGGGTTATTACCCCATCACCCCAGGCACTTCAAAGTAAGAAAATGAATAATTAATCATAAATGTGACTGGAGCACTAACTACACGGTACACATCGGCAAAATTTCATAGGAAACATTCTCCCCTAGTAGAAACCATCAATTTCCATTCTACCTGCTGTTTTAAGTGGGAAATTTCAATTTTCCCTAGAAGATTATTAAACACTAACATAACGCTCATGTTGAGAATCTGTTTAAGGGTGTTTGTTTCCAGGAAGGAAAAGCCTTTTGGAGTTAAAAATAACATGAGTTATGTAAGGAGTGAATTAGAGAAATCCTATGAAGAGAGAAATCCTGAAATACCGCTCGGTTTCTGCACCACTGCCCCAGGTTACCCGAAGGGCCACCCAGCCCCTGCCTGCTGGCTGGTGCTGAGGCTTTGGCGGGGCAGGGAATGGGACTGGCTGCACCTCAGTACCTGAGCAGCAGCATCCTTAGTACTTGTGTCCCGTGGGGCAGAGGGAAATGTCCCTTCCTGACACCGCAGTTACTGCAGAGGAACGGCGCTTGCCCGTTCCCTGGCCCTTGTGGTTGTGGACAAACCTTTAGCACAGGTTCTGGCCCACAGTTTTTCTGCATCTTATTTCACACTGCAGCTTCTGCTCCCCTCTTCATTTCCTACACTCGTCATCCCTACGCTGACTCGTCTGCACCCCTGCGCTGACAGGCGTGCTGGCAGTGCCATTTCTGTGAGACAGTGCCAAAATACAAAAGTTTTTCGCAATGCTGCCCCAAGGAAAATTGAACTGACACCTCTTGCCATCATCATCCTCACTCTGCACATGGAGAAGATGGGGAGGCCTCCCACTGCTGACCTTTCGGGTGCACGGCTTTGCTCAGGAGGGCTCTGCCTGGCCCCTTCCTGCTCTCCAAGGGTTGTGGTGCCTTATGTATGTCCACCTCATCCCCCTGCTTCCAGGGTGTGTTTGTGGGGAAGTTGCTCTTTGGGCAAGCTCATCCTGGGAGCAGATCCCCGGCTCAGCCCATGACCAGGAGTGCTTTTGTCCGAGCACTCCTCTAGAATCACTGAGCTTCCTAAAAAAAAAGAGAAATCTAGGCTGAAATTCTCACACACTGACAAGATTCCAGCATGTGGAGCTTAAAAAAAAATAAGAAAAACCTCCAAGCACACAAAATATTGTGAAATGCCTCATATAGTAATTAAGAATTGGCAGTGCTGTAGGAGCTTGTACACCTGGAAGACCTTTCTCTCCTGCCAGCCTACTTCGGGTACAAATGGTTGGCTGCTGCTACCATTAAGATCGAAAGATAAGGGGGAGCTGGCAGAGCCCAGGAATGCAGGCTGTTAAGCAGACATCTCCCACCATCTCGGCTCATGGCTGTGGGGCAAGCCGCTGCCCTCCCCCGGCCGGCTTCCCCATCAGGGGCACACAAAATTCACCTTTTCTTTTCAAGAGCTCCCCTTCGGACTTAAACCTTTTATTTACTGCTTTAGCTCTGCAAATCCCAACGAGCACTATTTTTAGCTTCTCCAAAGATGGGCCGTGGTTCAATTTGTACCTGAGATTGGTGTCCGTGTGTCTGTGCATCCCACCGCCCTCTGCTCTGACTGGCACTGACAGTCTCCCCTTTTGCATAAAGCAACATTTCTTTGCCTAGAATCCTCGTGTAGCAAAGGGGACGTGCATACAACACCTGGTACTGGCCTTGCAGGCTGACCCCTGATTGCCAGCCATCCTTGTTAGGGCAAGACTGCAAAGGTTTAAACCCAATCTTCCGTCCTTCCCAGTTCCTGCTGAGCAGTCAGATGTGTTTAAATCCCTCTTGGTGACTCTTGAAGTACGAATGTGCTAAGATACAGAGTGTTTGTCATTGTGCACACTACATGTTTGTATCGGTGCCATTGCCTGTGGCCAAAACAATGAAACTTTCTTCTCTCCAGAAGTGGGAGCAGAGATGGCCCTTACAAAGCTTGGCCCTGTTTAACATCAAAGTGGGTTTTGCAAATTTAAGATGAATTCAGCAGTTCAGAGGAGGTCCCGCTTCCTGCATCCACTGGTCTCACCTTGGAAAAACCTCACTCCAGAGTTAAAGCCTTTCAGGTCAGGATTCGGCTGGGGGGATCCAGGGAGCACAGCCGTGGTAGAGGGGCTCTGGGGAGAGGCTCTGCCTGGTGGTTGGCAGCGCAGCACTAGCACCACTTTGGAGGGGAGCAGGGAGCTGGTCCTCTCCCTGCTCCATGCAATGAAGGGCAAGAGAAGAGCAGACGGATATTGGGGACCAAGCTGGGTCAGGGTGGCTGTATCCCACATGCCAGGGGCTTTGTGGGAACAGAAGAGCGCAGAGACTATCCATCCTCACATCCCAATGCCGCTGCCTAGCTTTAAGAGCAGTTTTAAGGCAGCAGAGTTACTGTGATGTTCTGATGAAAGCCACTCCCTGGTGGCCGCAGCAGCCCAGAAAGTCCCTTTACACCAGTGACGCTGAGTGCCAGCGAGGTACATGCATGGACGGGCGGTGGAGAACCGGGTCTGGCCCAGGGCCGGCTGCCGTAGCCAGCTGCTGGCTGCCCAGCCCTGGCTCCCGGAGCTGCGAGGACAGCCCTGGTCCGGCTGAGCACGGGGCTGACCGGTTACCGCAGAGGATATCCCTTGGGCTTTAGAGTGCCAAAGGTCTCAACAATAGCTTCACAACTAGGTCTTTCAAATGAAATAAGAAAACTAAACTACACTTCTGAGTCACTAATGCCATTGGAAAGGCTTCTAAAGCAGATGTTCCTGGGATCACCAGTGGATGAGTTATGCTTTCTGGGAATAAATAATTTTCAAAGACCTAAATGCTAATCTTTCCCATAAAACCCCACTCTGCTTGCCTGTTAGAGGGAACAGATTTTTTTTTCAGTTACATCCGTTTCAGTGACACTTAACCCCCTGACTTCCAATACCTTTAGTTTCAAACAAATCGCAAAGTCTTGTCACACATTGAGATTTTGCATTTCATCTGAAAATATCCATTCAGTTCAGATAACGTGCCATCCAGTTTCCTTGCAAAGCTGCTTCACAGACTCATTAAGACCAAGTACTACTGTCAGTTCCCTTTCAGGGGCTGAAAAATCGGGGCACGAAGGGGAGGAGATAAGGGCTGTCCCGGAGGCTGCAAAGGTGGTGGCAGGGCTGAGCCCGGCCTGCCCGGGTCTGGCTTCTTGTCCCAAGGGACTCCGCCAAGCCTCCTCCTTAAACCCAGCCTGGCTTCCTGGACCGCTTCAGGGACTGTGTGATTAGCCAGGGAAACAAATGCAAAACGCAGCATGTGTATTTAAGGAAGAAAGAAGATTGAAAGGGTATGCACAATAAGGCTGAGTGCTTTGGAAATCACAGCCATTAGGTCAGATTATCATTAAATCCCCGCCCTGAGCAGAGCCCAGGGCTCTCAGATCAAGGCAGAGTATCTGCTTCCAGCTCCCAGAGCCTTGCTGAACGTGGGCCTGGGGCTGCCCTGCCAGGGTTTTCCTGCTGAGGGGCTTTAGCAATCACAGAGTTGTTGGCTCTGTGCTTGGAACACTCAAACCCGCACTCAACTTCCCATTCAAGTATTAAACTTTCATGAAATAAGTAAATAAACACCTATTGGCCTCTGAGAGCTGAGACATGAAACATGGAATCAAGCAATTCGTAATGTACATTTATCTTTTGGCATTTTTAGAAACTTACAGCCACTAAAGGAGAGCAGCGATCTCTCATAAATCTCCTAATTCGTTGAAGTCAGTGCCGTGTGGAGCTGTTGGAGTGGCAAGGCCAGAAACTATCTTACATAGGAGAATTACATCACCGTCCCTCACATCATCCCATTATTAGTCTGAAAATACAATACATAAATGTCACTGAACCGAAACTACCCCCAGTAATTCACTCGCACCCACTATATCTCACAGACCTACGGGCGGTCCTGTACTCTTAGTTTCCAGATGCTATATTAGATGCACGTACCTCGCTGCAGAACGCTGCTGCCTGGTGCTGCTGGGGGAGGCAGCAGGCTCTGGGGGGTCTTTGGGGAGTGGGCTCTGGGCAGACAGATCTAAGGACCCAGCTGGCCAGCTGTGCACTTAGCAGCTCATTTGGACCACCTTTAAGCTAGTGTGCTTAGTCTAGGTACCAACTCCAGCATGGCCCTTTCTCACGCTGGATTGGGTGGCCTGGAGAGGGACTCTGCTGCTAATCTCAGGAATTAGCTGATGCCCAAGCACTGGCTGGGAGCAGCAGCACACAGACCATTTAGTTCCAGCTTTTTAGAAGTCAGTTCTCTAGAGTCAGTCCCCTCTGCAGGGAGGGAAACAGCAAAATAAGTTAATCTTCTGACAATTAGGAGACCTGTGATTGATGTAACAGAGACCCCAAGGAATTCAGACTCACACAAGGACATAAATTACCAGGACTGGGATCCACATGAAACTGAGACAATTCTATTAGACATCACTACTTTTTGGCAGCAAATCCATAGTAGTTCTACCACATTAACACTATCAGTTTTGGAAGTGAGGCTCACTCGGTAGCTCCAGCCAAAGTGCGTGAGATTTTTTTTCTGTTGGACAAGAAGATAGCAGAAATTGTCAGTGTTGCCTTGCTAATTGTTAATGTGAAGATGCTTTTGCACTGAATCTTGAATGTTGACCACCCGGGATCAGCAAGGCTTTGCACTTCTCACTTCACATGTGATTTATACAGGAAAGTCAACTGAGGGTAAGGATGGAGTGAGTGCATCTCTCTCTACTTTGTTTTGAAGCTCTATATGCTGGTACAGGTTGCAGAAAAACATTTAACTTTATACTATAGCTATATTTAGAATAAGGTGTAGAAGATACAAATAGCTTCACTTTAGAAAATTGGAAAAATGCCTCCTTGGGAATAGGGCTGTGTTAGCAGGGTATCTTGGCTGACCAAGTGAATTTCCATACAGATTTTGCTGCTTCGAGAAGGCAACAGAAAAGATTTTTCATGCTTTTTGGCTGTTAATTTTTCCAGAACTTGCCTGCCAGGGTAATTGTTGAGGATGGCCAATGATTAAGATCTGTTTCGCAAACAGAAGTACAGTGATGTTTTAATATCTGGCATTTTCACAGCAATACCCTAGAATCCCCATAAGATAAAATACAGTCAGGAAGAACAATGAACACCTCCTGGGTTGTCACTAAGGAGTCTCTGGTTTCATTGCTTTTGTGTGGTTTGTAAAAAAAATGAATTGAGATGTAAGATTATAGTTATCTGTGATGGCAACACAATGCTCATAATGAGAAAACAACGCTCTTTGGACTTCGACCCAGGGCAGCACAGCACCCGCCTCTTCCTCTCTCCATCTCTCTGACTAGCTGAATTAAAAATAAAATATGAGCTAGAAGAGCAGGCGTGGTGCCCATCAGCAGAGGGAGTGCTCCCAGCCGTGCCGTGCCATGCCATGCTCGTGCTGTGCCATGCCGTGCCGTGCCATGCCATGCTGTGCCATGCCGTGCCGTGCCGTGCCAGCCCTGCAGCCCTGCTCTACAATAACGTGCATTTTCGGCCCACGCCAGCACCTGCACAGGAGGACATTGGATTATTTTTTCGCTTTGACAAGAGGAAGTCTGAGACAAGGCATTTCCCATTCTTGTTCCAGCATCATATTAATGGCCTTTAAAAGTGTTGTGGAGAAGTAAACACAAAGGAATGTCCCCCAAAGGAATGGTTTTTAACAATGCCCCTGTTTTCTCCCCGTTCAGCTGCGTGGCTGAGCATGCTCCCTCACAAGCCAGTGCAATTCTGCCCACATCGTGGCATGGTGAACTTCTTCCTCAGTCTCCTCCTCTTGATGTCACTAATCATTGGACCTCTTGCACTTTAAACACGGCCCTTCATCTGGGGTTCCAGGACTAATGATCCTCACCTGGCACTCAGAGCCACCCTTCCAACAGTATGGGGGCGGTTAGATCCAGACCAGTTTTTCCAGGTACTGCCTGGATCAAATGTTTAATTCTCACTTTAGTCATGGAGGGAGCATCCCAGCCATGCCCAGGTCTCACTGCTGAGCTCCCACCACCTCCTAGGCATGGATGAACAGGTTTCCACTGTCCTTGATGTCTAGGATAGCCTCTCCCAACTCCAGCTCTGCCGTCTAACCCTTCCTGGCTCCTTTCACCTTCTTTAGTCCCTCTTTCCTCCACCTCATCCTATTTTCTTCCCATCTCTCTCTCCCTACCTCAATCCCTTCCTCCACTGTGCCTCTAAAATAAGATCTTGTGTTCAGCACCACAATTTACAGCACAGCTTAGACTCATCTGAATCATTGTGTCTACAGCTGGACCTGAAAGAGTACATAGCTGATACCTTCACTACTGCCCGTTCCTTCCTCTTCCTTACCCATCAGCTATTGAGTGGCAGAGGTGTCGGCTCTGCATCTCAGAAAAAGAGGATCTGTTCTGAGACCGATCCAAGGAGGGAGAAGAACAGGGTTTGCATTGGACTGTCTTACTGATAGAAATCTGCTCTTGAAGCAGCTGCTGAGGCTATTTTCAGCTGGAGTCCTCTCCTGAGCAGGTCTCAGGTCTCCCAAGTTCTGTCCTGAGCAGATAGGTTGAGTCCCATCTTTCTGAATATTCTTAAAATAAGAACAAAATCTATGTCAGAAGCAGTAAGTGGTAACTTCTTTGGGGTTTTTGTTTCATTTTTTGAATGATGACTAATGCTAAAACTCAAAGTTTTCAGCTGATTCTTGATTACAGTCCTGGTTATAGCTTATGGCCTACATTAGATCCCGCTGTTCACACTTGTCTCTACAAATCCATTGCTGACTGTGTGTTTTAAAAGGGAATTCAAAGTGATGGATCATGGAAAACGAGTTCCCTTTCCTACAGATACTGAGACTCCAAGTTGCACTGCTCTCAGCTTAGCTGCCAGCTTCTGAGAAGTGTATCTCCAAAATGTCATGTTGAAGGCTGATGCAGGAAAACAGCAAGCACTCGGATGGCTGGTGAAGATGCTGGATGGCATCCTGATAGTTTCTTTCCATTATTTTTATTATTATTCACAATGCTTCTGCACTTTAACAGTATAAAAATAGTAGACATGCCTCCTGGCCACCTTTATACACTGTCCATTAATCAATGCTTAGCTAATTCATAAATAATCCCTTTAAACTATTTTTCTGAGTCTTCCAGCCTTTGGGCTGCTCTGTAAACTTTGCTACGTACATTTTGGGAAGAACCTTTAAAAGATTCAAATACTGCCTCAATTTTTCCTGGGTCCTCTACAGAGAGGTGACATTCATCTGAACAATCATCTTTAATTTGTACAACATGGGAAACGGGACAAAAAAAGTTAAATGCTTTCCTCAGTCCAGTTAGAGTAGTAGTTTCTTGTCTAGTCCTTAGACATGGCCTAAAACCATGGGGGAAGTAGATATCTATCTCTTAGGAAGGATTGCCGTACTGATCTCATCACTGGCATCTCACTTGCCAGCTTTTTTATCTCTAATTATGTACTGACATAATTATCCTTCATTACATAGAGTGCATGCTGTGCACACAGACAGGAAAATAAATGATGTAGTGCAGCTGGGGCATGCTTTATTCTGTCTAGAGGTAAAATTTTCCCACCATCATCAGTTTTTAACTATTGAGTGTAACTGAAACCAATTAGGGGGGTGAGTTTTCTTATTCAGGATAGAACAACCCTGTTGTCATGGTTCATAGTTCATCCATAAAGATACAAATTGTTTACATTTCTTCTCACTTCTGTTCTACCATTTTCTCCAATATTAAAGCGTCTTCTGGAATAAATGTGATAAAGCTGCTGTCCCTAAAGCTTTCTGCTTGGTTCAGGGCACTTTCCCATGTCATCTACGTGTACTTATTTCGCCTTTGTAAGGATATAAATAGACAAAATATACTGTCTGAGGCAATCTGAGTATAGCAACTACTCCTTAAGTCACCAGATGGAAATCAATCCGTTTCTACTGAGTAAGAGTGAATAAGGATAAGGATCCCTGGCATGAAGGCTGCCATCCACTGGGTCATCCAAGAGTGAGCTCTCAGAGAGGAGAGGAGACTGCAAGTGAGACTTTGATGTTTTACAAGAAGTTTAGCTCCACATCTGCCCTTAACGGCAGCGATGACTAACCATCAGTGCTGCTCAGACAAGTTCAGGGGCCAGTCTCACCCGAGCGATGCGGCAGTTGCTGGTGGCAGCATGCCAGGTCCATGGTTTACCCGTACTGCCCACAGGTTCCTGCAGAGACTTCGCTGCGTTATTACTGCCAGTACTCCTAGCTGTACCTTTCCGGATACACTACATGCAATTAGTGTTGTTTGATGTAAATGAGGCATAGAGCCTTACATTTGATCAGTCTGAAGGAGAGAGCAGCTGAGGGCGGTGGTTTATGGGTGCTCAGGGTTTCTCAGGTGACATGCTGTGCCTCCCGATTACAAACGACTCCAATGCCCAATGCCAGGGGCTTTTCTTTGGCATTTGGCACCTTTAGATAACCAGGACATTTGATGACAGGAGTTTATTTGTCCAAATCGGTCATAGGTCAGTGCTAAAAATATTAACTTTTTTAATATGTTGGCTCCTCCTCAATGTTTTCTCCTTTCTTCTTCCCTGCTGGAGACAATCTGAGAAAGAAAGAGGTGGTTCCTGGTATAGTATACATCTCCATTTTAACCACTGAGTGTGTGAACCTCTATGTGTGATACCACCTGGGAAAGGAACTTCTCTGCTGTCAAGAGCTGGCTTTCCTGCTTAATTCCGTCCTCTATCCTGTTGCCAAGGGAATGAGTGTCAGATTCTTCTGAATTTTCTTGGATGAATGGTTAGACCATGCTGGTTTGCAAACTTACTAAAAGAAGGAGGCAGGGCTGTGTTTTCATTTGCTTGTATTGTTTTAAGCAAGTTGATACATTCCACAAATAAAAATGTTCCTTGTTTTATATGTAACAGTAAAAGAGGCTGGGAGGCTGAGGCTCTCCACAAAATCCATCGGGAATTCCCCAGTCTGGTTTTTAACCTGTGCTACACCTCAATAGGAGTGAGGTGCTTTGTGGCTGATTCATATTTTGATAGTGCTGGATTTTATGCACTATGTATCAGGTTTTGGCACAATCAGAAAAGTTCTAGTGAAACATTTTTGTGGGAGGCAGAATGGGAAGTGGACAGGAAGACAGCTCTCCCCTGTCTTGGTGAAAGGAATGAAAAATATCTCCCACAAAAAAAGAGAAACTGCCAGTTCCTGCCAGTTCACAGGAATGCAATGCATTCTGCCTGTGGCTCTGCCATGTACTGTCTTCAGAAACTCTAAAAACTCTTCATTTCTTTTTCTTTTAGAATCAAGACAAGCCCTATAACATTTATGTGCCTCTTTAATAGACCAAGGGAGTAAGTCATCACACTTACCTCTCACCATGTCCCTGACAGCATCATTTGAGGCACTGGGCAGCATTACGTTCTTCAGAGTAGGACAGGAGAGTCAGCCCACGGGCTGGCACTGAAGGACCACACGCACATCTGTCTGCTGAGCAGCGATGATACATACTTAGACAAGAAATCCTGTCATAGCACAGCCTGCATCTCTGGGTTAGATTCTTTCTTAATTTGGGGCATATTATTAAAGATCTGGGGACTCATAGTGCAGTTTTTGTTTTTAAAGAAAGTTTTGGGCAAACCCCAAACAGCTTCACCTCGATGAGTCAATGTTTCTTTCACGCTTCTCACCCCAGTTGTAACCTGATTGGTAGCAAATTGTACTTGAAAGACTATTTTCATCTGATACCTTATGTTATCCCACCGGATCAATGTAATATTAGTCACCACAGAGAGCAGGATGACTTGAAGTATAGCACTGGAACTGTGTGTTGCTCTTGTCTAGAGTACTCCTCAGACACAGCTCAGCATCCAGCTCTGTCAATGCCCCTTAAATTGACCTTCTGTTCCTAATCTTGTGTTCTATGGAGGTAATATCCAGTGAAATTACTGTAACTTTATTTGGAGAGGTCTAATGTCAATCAAAGAACAGGATACTTTCACATACAGAACACTGAAATAAATACCAGCCTTAGAAACAGAGAGGATGCAGAGCATGCCATGTCCTTTCATAACGAGCTCTGACAGGGAAATAAAATTACTCACCTAATACTTTTGAACTTGAGAGGAGTGAAGAGAGCTTTCAGATAGATCCTTGTGTTACTTTGCTCAATGACAATTACATTATTTTATCATGTTTTCATACTAATAGACATTTCTACTTCAACATTCACAACCCTTTATCTCTCCTGCCACTGTACTCCAAATATCCATTTCTCCACTGAGAGCCTTCCAACACTGAGCCACGTTATCACTGTCAGACAACCACTTTAATATTTGAGTACTCTATCATAGCTGCCTGTAAGATGAACTGTAAGCTTCTCAGAGATCGCAACACGCATTTAGAGAGTGATATGGCTAAAACAAAGGAGAGGAGAGATGAAAGTTGGTCACCTTTCCTACAGAGCCTTCCCACAACCTCCTGCAAGCCCACCAGCCTTCCTCCACTGCTGAACTTTGCCTTTTACTTTTCCACTAGAGCACTGCAGATCCGCAGAGTCTTTTAATAAAGCAAGGCAGTACATTTTTCTTTTTCCCCTGAAAGATGTCTTACATTTTGGGATATAGGAGTTGAGGCAAGAGGTAAGCAAGTTGTTTTTGAAGAGCCTCATGGTTTGACACCATGCCAGAGCTAAAGGAGGTTTAAACAAAAATGAAAAGCAAACAATATTAAGCAATCCAGAGGTGATGATGGGAGGGGAAATGAACATTTTGGGCCAAGTATTTTTTGAGCCACTGTCAACCTACAGGCTTTGCTTTCCATTGACTTATCACTTCATCACTCTTAGTATCAGCATGACACAAATTCTCTCAGGCGTCTGATAACCAGGGAGAATCCTTCTCTTACATGGTCTTGCATATACTGCATATCTCACATCGATGGTCTTGCAAGCTGTGATAATGTCCTTCCAGCAATATATCTCAGGACAGAAATAATAACTGAATATTGCACAGAAACTTTGGCTACATCTACGTGCATTGCTTAGAAGTTCATGACATTTAGCATGTTAGGGGCTTGCCACTGCAGTACCGGGCTTTACACTGGGTTCTAACCCTGGATCTATGACAAGTTCCTTTTGCCTGGGCAGTATGTCTTAAAGTTTGCCTTTATATCCCCCACCTTACTTGTGACTTTGAGTGCAGTGCACTTAATGATGGAGACCATGTGGGAGACCTTATCTTGGGAAACTTACTGCAGCCAATCATCAAGATAAGCTTGTATCTTCAAAGACAAGTTAAAATCTTCAAAATCTGCCATGAGAATCCCTCAATATATGCTCACCCTTGCTACTCTGTCTGGCCTCTGCAAAACACTCCCAATAGTAGCCTAGAATGACTCCTGCTGGGCAACATTCACCAACATCCCCTCACTTTCATATGCATCTTTAAAAAAGTATAAATTTAATATTGAAAGCAGAATAGAAGCCTTAAGGAATAGAAGTCCTAAGGAACAAGGTAATGCATTGAAGACTCTGGTTCTCAGGTTTGGGATGTACCGGGCATCCACATTTACTCTGCTGTACCAGGGTTTCTGTGTGCGTTCCTCTCACACGAAGGGTCATATGTTAAAGAAATATGCCCCCAGAATCCTTTAATTAACCAAATTCAACCATAGAACTGAATGACTTTTCCACAAGACACCATTTACATTTACCCAAGAGTAGAACCATGGATGCCTGGTTCTCACCTTCAGTCTGGAAAGATTTCAAGTAAGCTGGTAATATAAAATTTCCTTTGCCTATCTCTTTTCAGCCCATTAGGAAATACAGTCAGCATCGCCTCAGAGAGTACCTACCACACTGTTTTACTGTCCCCTATTTCTCTGTGTTCACCAAAAGCAATCCTGATCTAATCTGAACTATGATTCAGCCCTCATGTCTGGAGGGTCCATGTAGTGAGGAGCCACGAAGACTGCATATAAACAAAAGGCACATTCACAAAACACAAAAGGTTTTTCTCCTTAAAATTCTTACTGTTATTTCATTTTCCATGAAGATTTGAAAATTCTCCTTACAATAAAGACCCAGAGCTTTTCCTGGCTGTGAGGTAGTAAAGTATTCTCACATGTCTCATAAGGATGCCAAGCTCTCATAGGACTTAGAGTCCTTAAGTCCTTCTGCTGTAATGGCTCCATCTTCTGGGATGCCATCAGTGAGCTTTCCAGGTATATTATCACTCTGATGCTCTGAAGTGCTGGGGCCTGAGTTGTGGGCCCCAAGTTGGAGATGACCTATGAGTAAGCCCCAACCTAACAGAATGTTTTGGTTTTTTCCAATTGGCTTCGTGTTCCAGAGACAGAACCTGTCTCTTCCCTCACCCAGGTGGTCATGGTTGGGGTGGTGGGTGAGGCCAGGATTATATTAACCAGGGGCCGATCAGTTAGAAGAGGTTTGTATTGGGTGTGGTTTCTGTTGGGGCTGGTTGCATCTTGCTGAGCTCTCTCAGTGGTGTCCTTCCATGGGAAGGCCACTGAGGAGCCATCTCTGTCTGTTGTGTCCAGCAGGCGATGCTGGCACCACAGTGGGCAGTGGAGGAGCTGGGCCCACAGGAACCTGTGGCAGGAGTGTCTGCAAGAAGACTTGTGAGGGGATGTTGCTGAGTTCAGTGTTGGCCTGTGTGATCAGGCAACTGATGGCAGCATCAGATGAGAATGGCTGAACCAGCACAACACGCCTCATTCTGGTTCAGCTAGAATAGGGCTAATTTTCAGCAGAGGCTGGGCGGGAGCCACAGCCAGGATAGACACGTGAACCAGCCAATGGGCTACTCAATGCCCATGGCGCCAGGAGTGCGTGGTCTGAGCAGGGGTTTGGCGCACTCTGTTCGCAGTCTTGATGTCAGACTTGATGTCACTTGTATATTGCTTCCTCAGTTATTGTTACTATTGTTCTTCTTACTCTTCCTTCAGCATTGCTGTATTAAATTATCCTTCTCTCAGCCTGTGGGACGTTGTGTTTTGCTCACTCTCCCCTTGCCATCTGGGGGTTGGGGGAGCAGCAGGAGCAGCCATGAGGTGCTTGGGTGTGGCAGGGTCTAAACCACTACACACCTTGAAGGACTGCAAGGACAAAGCAGCAGAGGTGAGGTGACAGCCCTGTGTCCCCTTCAGGCAGGGCACATTGCACCCCGTGATTCCCAGGCCCTGTTGTGGGAGGCACAGAGGGAGGGAAGGAGAAACGGGTGAAGGGGACCCCGCACCATGCGGAGCTGCGCTGCCAAAGGCGGTGGGGCCGAGGTGGCTGTATTGGAAGGCCCCTCACTCCCAGCCTGTCTCAACACCACCCACCCAGATACCCATCTCCACAGTCCCCAGGACCCCTCCTGCTGCCACAGAGCCCTCCTTGCCCCAGGGGACGGGACTGACTCCCTCTTCCTCCTCCTCCCACTATAGGGCTGGGGGTCATCTGTACCAGGGGCATGCCCCTTATTGCAGGGACCCCTCTGTCCCCTTGCTCCTGAGGCCAGGTGCCATCCCCACCTGTGGCTGAGTCAAGCTGGGACACAGCTGCCCAAGCATGCTGAGCTCCTGGGCTTGGCCATGTCAACCCAAAGCAGCACAGGTAAGGGGACAGTCCCATGTCCTCCCTTGGGGGCAGATAAAGTGATTTAGTTTTACCAAGCCAGGTAGTCCCCCAAAGGGACTGCAGGCCATAGAGGAGCCCATGCTGGGCCAGACAGGGTGACTAAGAGCAAGGACCCTGTGTGACACCCACTGCCTTGCCAAAGGGATGGGCAAGGATTTGATGTAGGGTGGAGAGAACAGGGGGAGTGGAGACCACAGGAGGGAAAGAGCAGGGGGTGCATGGCATTGAGTTCCTGGGGAAGGAGAGGTGCTTCTCTGAGAAGTTCCTTTTCTTTACATCTTCTTTGCTTCTCCATGCCTGGATCAACAGGTAAAAGGGCCCTTTTGTGGGCCTGCTACACAGAGGTTCCCCGCTGCTGCAGTCAAGGGCTCAATGTCCATGGGGAAACCAGTAACAAGCAGTGTCCCTCCAGGGTCCATACGGGGACTAGTACTGCTTAAGATCTTGACATGCTGGATGAGTTCAGGTAGTTCAGCCCGGAGAAGAGAAGAGAAGGTTCTGGAGAGACCTTGTTGTGGCCTTTCAACATATAAAGGAGGCTTTTAAGAAAGACAGGGGGAGGTTTTTTTGCAGGGCCTGTAGGGACAGGACAAGGGGCGATGGTTCAAAAGGGAAAGAAGAGAGGTTTATTGGTCATTAGTGATGTACGGAGAAACTCGATACAACTCAGTGAAGAGTTTTATCAAGCAGATATTCTTTAATGCAGCACTGGGGATCATCCACCATAAGTGCTCTGCCGATCGAGTAAAATTACAGAGTATATATATTGTAATACCATACATATTCACCAGAATTCCGGGAAACACTTAACATATTCATTACATTTCTGAAAACTAATTAACATATAGAAACACTCCTTGAGCATGCATAATAAAACGGGTCAGTGGTCGTAGGGTGGTCATCCGATGAAGGCTCTGGGTCTTCCTCACTATGTCCTTTTAATCTCCTCCCTAGTTTGGCAATGTTTGTGACGGAATTCAGCTGCCTTGTTATTCTGTATCCTGTGTAAGCCCATAACATATCCTGTCTCTATAGCCTTGACAACTCAGTGTTCTGTGTAGGCTCATAGCTTTACCCTATCTCAAGGATGCTTTTGCAATTTATGTCCTAGCTTAGCCATGTTTACAAAGTGATAAGGACCCCTAGAGGAACATTCTGTCTCCCTTACATTCTATCAATTTGAAATTGGTACAGGGGTTTGGGAAAATACATAATCTCTCTTCTGTTACCACATGTTTACCCTTTCCTAGCTCAGCAGAGGACCCACTTCCGTGGGGAATGTTGACTAGAAATTTGACCAGGATATGGAGAAAATGTAGGAAAATGAAATGGAAGGAAAACCAGAGGGAGAAAACTCGAGAAATAGTATTTAACTTAAAACCGACTGGAGAAATTGAAAACTGTTCAATCAGAAGATTTTTGAAGGAAACTATTAGGACCATTATGATAAAACGCCACAGTTCAGGGAATCCTCATAGTGGAGAATCACCAGGGGTGACCCCAGTGCTGCTAATAAAGAATACCTGCTTAACAGTGAATACATTTTCTGTTGAGTTTAATTCTTCATTTCAGAAGAGTTTTCATACACCAGAAGTTCCAATTTTAACCAGACGAGCTCAAAAATCAGACGGAAATTACAAGGCACGGCTTGACAAGACTTCCTAGAAATTTTTTAACCATAGCCAGGTTCCTTTTCACTGAGATTTGCCACATGCAGTTACCAAAATGTTGTCCCTAAAAATGGATTCTTTACCTGGTGTGCAAAGTCCAATCCACACACAGAGACGAGATACCAAGTTTATTACAGTCTTGCGCAGGCTCGGATGCTAGCAGACTAATGCCAAAAAACTAGCACACCATAGTAAGAAGATGGAGAATATTTATACACTGGAGGTTGAGATGAAGTTACATTGTAGCTATTGTCCTTGAGGAGGTCCGGGGGGGGAGGGGGGGGGGAAGCTAAATTCGATAAGGGGTGTTTTGGCTTAGGGGTTTGATTTAAAGATTTATTGTAAACAATACTCTGGTTTATCACTCTGCCTTATCTCAATTCTGCTGCCTTGGAGCATTCCTGTTGTTATCTGTATGGTTAACGATGCATCCTGTCCTGGAGCCAGTCTATCAGTCCAGTAATTATAACCCTAAGCACAGTCATTCTGAGTCCCATTTAACAATATCAGGGTAACTGTTGGAGAAGTAGAACAGTGAGCTGTAGGCAATCCAAGAGACTCCTAGAGTGCCTAAATGACAACTTCTTAAAGCAAGAAATACACAACCCTACCCGAGGGGCTGCGACATTGGACCTGATGGTCACAAATGCAAGTGAACTCATCAGGAACATCAAGATTGGAGGCAGCCTGGGCTGCAGTGATCATGCACTAGTGCAGTTCAGAGTCCTAAGGGGTATGAGGCGAAGCAAAAGCAAAGTCAGGCCCCTAAATTTTAGGAAAGCATGAAGGGAGACATGTAGCTCTGAGCCTTTTAAAAATTAACTATAATGCTACTTAGCTAGTTTAGCGAGGCAAAGCATTGCAAACTTTAATCACAATAACTATTGAGTTAGATCATTGAAGCAAAGCACTACAAGTAGCTATAGAGAACTAAATGTGTTAAGAACTAAGAAGAACAAGAACACCTGTTCTGCATGGACTGGAGGTAGGCCAGAGCCCCAGAGAGTCTGCACAAAACCAGAGGGTGAAAAGTGCAAGACTGAGGAAGAGTGTTTACTTCAACACAAGATGGTGGGACGACCACCAGAAGACCACCACCACAACACACTGCGCAGGTGCAAGAGGGAGGAGACCTAATTACCATACGAAGTGGAGATAGATGACATATGTGTCTAGGCATATTGGGCAATCTAATGAATATGTATTGATTTACTGCTTACAAACACGATGCGGAGCTATGCCGGTGTGCACGCTTTGGGAGGCACTAGCCCCCGTGCACCTGCCGGCGAATAAACATACCTCCTCATAAACTCTCTGCGAGTTTCTGAGCTTGTTTACGTGCGTCACCATCACTGCACTGAAGGGAAAGTGCCCACAGGCCAGAGGGCTGTGACTAGTTTTCTGGTTCTGTTTTGCTGCTAAATGTTGTATTAATTGTTGTTCGTTTGTTGTAATATATACATACTAGTAAAGAACTCTTATTTCTATTTCCTATATCTTTGCCTGAGAGCCCCTTGATTTCAAAATTACAATAAATTGGAGGGAAAAGGTTTCCATTTCCCATTCCAAGGGAGGTTCCTGCCTTCCCTAGCAGACGCCTGTCCTTCAGACGATGACATATGATTAAATAATAAAGCTCTGATATATAGGAGTGAAAAATCAGTAAAACATTAACATCCTAGATTCTGGGTCAAATTTTAACATAAGTGGGAAGTAAGTACTTCAGAAATAATCTGTTTAGCAGCTCTCAATTACTTTGCAAAAAGCAAAATTCTTCAACTTGTGTCTTAATACATCAAATATTAAGCAGATTTTTTCAAGTCATGTCAAAGCATTACATTACAGGTATGTAAACATACCAAACATCAGAAAAATATTTTTTTATTCTTTCAGGGGAGACTGAAATTCCCCCTTCTGGATTAAGGGCAAAGTAAATGTTTCCTGGAAACCTGAAGCTAAATTTTGATAAATGATCACTTAAGTAAGCCCCTGATCAAGCCATAGATAGGTGCACATTTTAATTATACAATCAGGCAACAGTAATTTCAGGCTGCCTGTATGGATTTACATTAAAATGCTATTATGTTGGTGTGCAGGTACTTAAAATACCTGTTCTTTCTGTGTATGCAGAGACGCTATAATGCACTAACTCTGACCTTCTCACATCTGAGAAGACACAGGAGTTTTCACTAAACCACAGGTCAACAAAAATACTAGATTTATAAACTCCATGTGGTAGGTTTAGGTTGTTGGTTTTTTTTTTTCCTTTTATTTAACTGTCAAGATACTTTTAACTGTTGAAGGAAATCCAGTCACTGAGGTAAGGAGAGCCCTACAAGTGCACTCCAGTTGGTCATCCAGTCTGAACAACTGGAAAACTAAGACTAGCATAAGAACATCAAATTTTGTTTAAACTTTGTTAGACTGACATGTAAAGAATAACACTATGTAGGCTGCAGGCAACTGGTGTCACTAGGAAAAAGTGCAAAGCAGAGCTCAGCTAGTTAACAGCTAGCAGCCCTTAAAATGGCAATGTAACACTCAACTGGAGCTTCCCTAAAATAATACCAGCAAAAAATGGTAAGAAAACTGCTGAACCGGTCTGGTGTAGCCTGGCTTTGGGGAAAACTCAACGGAAATTACTCCTTGCTAAATATAGGCATCACCAGACCCAACCTATTTTCTCCTGTGTAATAATGACTTTTCATTTCAAACTCATTTAA
>JAVSBS010010653.1:35600-57127 GCA_033124195.1 Coracias cyanogaster
AAAACAAGTGAAATGTTCTGCAATTTATGTTTTCACAATAAACAGGACTTTCTTTGCTGGTTTTTTTTTTTGTTTGTTTTCTTCAGTCCCGATTACACCAGCATTTCACAATGAAGTGATGGCACTACAGGTATGGTTAAAAAACGGTATGCAAGTTCAACAGGCAACTTCTCATACCAGCTGTGGTCAACCAATTTGCCTTTAAAGGGTGGAAGACAGATAAACAGGATGTTCAGAAGTCTCAGCATCATGGTATGGCAGAGTCCTCCCCACCTCAAATCACTGAAGGGTTCTTCCAGACCCTAATAAATGGTAAAAAAAAGGTCTTCCCAGCAACTTCTAAAGAACTTCGTGAAAAAACTGCAGAATTGTGTAAAACCTTCACATTTCCCCTCATGTTCAGTTCTAATCCATATACAAAAATGCAAATTTGTTGACATGACTTTAAGTTTTAATTAATTGTCTCTCATGTTCGTGCACACTTGGGACCTTATTGTCTAATTCAAAACCAGAAAACAATGCAGTGACCTCACAGATCTGTATCTGCCCATTGGTTCAAAGCTGTTCCTAAGTGGCTGCTTTCAAGAAGGTGAGTCATAGAACCATAGACTATCAGGTTGGAAGGGACATCAAGGATCATCTGGTCCAACTTTCCCCAAGAAAGGTTGGGAATCACAAAGAATTTACAATATTAGCAATTCTTTGCGATCACAAAGAATTCAGAAAATCTGTGAAAGACTTCAGGAAAGAAGGCAATGGAGAAGTCACACTTACCAACTCTACAAAGGCAAGTCCACCATAACTGTGAGCAACAAAAAACACGTTCTCTGCAGCTGACTGGGAAATAAAATGGTCCCAAACATAAATTGCATGTTCTTCAGGAGATCCATTATCCTGCAGAAAGAAATCACGTTTGTGACAATTACCTTTTAAAAACTGGCAATTCTGTCTAAAAGCAACGTGTTTCTATACGTTAAAACGTTTTGTTAAAACAAACCTCAAAATGAATATACTCTAGTGCCAAAAAACCCCCACAGATTCATTTGTCTGAATAAAAGAAATTTAAGATTGCGATTTAAAGGCAGTAAAACTGTTGGTTTATTGTGGCTTATTTTAATAAATACAACAGAAATTATGCATCTGCAAAATTTTGTCTAAATACCGTCATGGCAATTCAGCTAAACGGAGGCATTCAAAGAAATTACGAGCCACTGCTCTGATTTGCTTTCTTTTGACAACTCTTTGTCGAATGTTTGCTCACTGATGGTTTGTTTAAAGTAGTTAAGCCTTAGTCTGATAAAACAAATAAAAACAAGCAGAAACAATACAAATATAATTTCAGTCTTTACAATTTACTTGTATTATGGGCCAATGGAAATCTGCCAAAGAGAAAAATGGTGGTACTTGCAACTTCTCTTTTAAATGTTCCTTTTTTCAACTGCAGGCTAAGATGTAGTGCAGGTGGAACACCTCTTGACTGCTTCCACATTAGCCGTTATTTTGGAGTCTCTGGTAGTTAGAGGAGTGCTTTTTCTTATTATTCGACAAGAATTTGTGAACACCAGCCAATTGAAGCCAACGGAGTGATTTACACTGATTGTAGTGCACCCTCCTCAGACATCTGGGTTGTGCAGTCCCACCTCTCTACCTCAGAGGCTCTTGGAAAGCCCTGTACCCCTCTATATTTCACTTATTTCTCAGGTTCTCCACGTTGTACCTACATACCTGCCTAGTCTTGGGTGACAAGAGTAAGATGCTCTGCTAGATCCCCTGACCACTGGGACTTTTGAAGTGCTGGGGCCTGAGTTGTGGGCCTGGAGCTGGAGTTGATCTGTGAATGAGTCACGACCCAGCAGAATGTTCTGTTTTTCCTATTGGCTTCATGTTGCAGAGGCAGAACCTGGCCACTTGTGGCTCTGTGGCTCTGCCCTCACCCAGGTGGTCATGGTTGGGGTGGTGGGTGAGGCCAGGATTATACCAACCAGGAGCTGATCAGTTGGAGAAGCTTTCTGTTGGATGTGGCTTCTGTTGGGGCTAGTTGCATCTTGCTGAGCTCTCTCAGTGGTGTCCTTCCATGGGAAGGGCCACTGAGGAGCCATCTCTGTCTGTTGTGTCCAGCAGGCGCTGCTGGCACCGCAGTGGGCAGTGGAGGAGCTGGGCCCACAGGAATCTATGGCAGGACTGTCTGAAAGAAGACTTGTGAGGGGCTGTTGCTGAGTTCAGAGTTGGTCTGTGTGATCGGGCAACTGACGGCAGCATAAAATGATGATGGCTGAATCAGCACAACATGCTCCCAAATTCTCACTGCTTCCTAAGCCCTACAAGCTTGGTAATAATGTTCAGTGAAAAGTCTTCTAACCTGCTGAGCCTGCTTTCTGGTAGGGACTTATCTGTTCTGCTGCCTCTAGTATGAACTCCAGACTTGTCAACAAATTACTCTTCTTGCAGGAGTCCTACATGCTGGAAAGCAGATTTAGTTTCATTATCATCTCCTATGAAAGCAGGATGACTCTTAGTCCGGGGAAGTAGGTCGTATTAGGCAGACTAACAGGATTACGACCAGTTCAGTAGGACACTCAGAAGGCCACAGATTTCTCTCCTGCTGCAGCTGACAAGCGCCGTGCAGCACATCAGAAAGTGCTGAAAGTCCCTGGCAAAGGAAAGACTTAAATTCTTGTTCCTCAGGTACACGCCTACTTCCAAGAAAAGAACAAACCATCTCATAATGCGGTCCAGGAAGCTGTTGGAAAGACAATGCAAAATTATGCTCATTTTATTCTTGATTCTCTTCTTTATTCGTTACTCCTCAAATTCCCACCATCAGAGTGGGAGCTGTGAGTATGTGCGGGATGCAGGGCCGGGCACAGATGACAGTCCCTACTCGAAATCTCCATCAGCGGTCATACCAGCAGCAATTACATCCTCTCCACTGCCTCTAGAGGGTAGAGCACTCATGAGTCTCCAACAGGGCGGGCAGGTTGAACAGTGCCATTGCAGTCTCCTGAAAGCTTCAAAATTTCCTTAGCAACTTTCCACAAATATTGCCAGTCAGTGCAGCCAGCCAGCAGACCTGAGACTGGTGATACAGCAGTTTCGCAGCGCTCTGCCAGATTCATCCCGCTCCAAACATATTCATAGCAGTCTCATGGACGTCCCAGGACTGCTTTGGCAGCAATTGTGCAGGATAAATAAAGCTCCCATTGTTGCGGATGACTCTGCTTTCAATTGCATGGGAATCCAGGACAGCAGGGACTTCTGACTGATAAGTTTAGCACATTTGTACTACTTTTCTAGTAATGCAGGGTTTGACCTGCATCACTAAATTGCACCTTTTGGAGTTTGTTTTCAGGCAGCTGTTTCCTACTTGCTTGCAGTGCTTTCCTAAGCAGCTAAGCCTCCGCTAGTGTTGAATTCCTGTGTCCCCAGCGTCACTGCACTGACATTTGAACAGGCACGAGTTAATGCATTCTCAGCCATAGGTATATCTGGCTCTTCACTTAAATACGGAGGGAGGCTTTGTCTCAAAAATCTTTG
This sequence comes from Coracias cyanogaster, assembly GCA_033124195.1. Classification (NCBI taxonomy): domain Eukaryota; kingdom Metazoa; phylum Chordata; class Aves; order Coraciiformes; family Coraciidae; genus Coracias; species Coracias cyanogaster. The sequence goes on from JAVSBS010010653.1 coordinate 39,135, forward strand.
AGGGAGGAGGGATTTATATCGTGGGAGCAGAACACAAGTCTACAATCAAGGACTTGTGTGATTTCTGAATTGCTGAGTGGAAGAAATTGTGCTCTTTTTATGATATGCTTTAAGAGAAAGTCTTTTTACAGTTCAGTATAAGCCATGCAGGTTCACTCAAAGTAGCCCTGAACATGACCTCTGAACATAGTCCTGAAAACCCTTTGGATCTCACTACCTGTACATACTCCTTCCACAGAATAAATTACAAAGACCTGGTGCAGCCCTTTGCATGCTACCTTAACATTACAGTGCATTTATTTGTCCCTCCAGCAATTTACCGAACCGAACTTATGGCTCCTGAATATACAGCATGTATAGAATAGAGATACAGCCTCTTCAAAGACAAAAAGCAGCCCATCTTCATTTGCTTAACTACCTTCCTCCTAAAACACTTAAGAAACTGCATGCAACTTCCCTGAACCAGAAATTTCCTACCAGTAGGCACCTGAATAATTAGAAGTGTTATTGAAAATTTTATTCCAGCAATCTGGTCTGCCTATAAGGCACGTGTTTTTTTAAGCCTAATCAGAGCTCAGAAGGCAGTTTATATAAATCAGCCTCAGGTCGGTAATATGATAGCAGCCGTGCTTGTTCATAATGCAGCCTTCTATGTGGTGCAAAGTCTGAGTTTGATTGTTTATAACAGGCAATGAAAAGACGTGCCTCTGCCTTGCCCTTTGATTGCTCACCTGGTCTGAACCACTGAAAGCTGCAAAAAATGTCGGTGGCCTTTTTTTACAGATGTTTAGTTCACAATGTTGCAGCCTGTAGAATAGGAGAAAAAAAAAAGTAATACAGTTGAGGCAGACAGATTTTCAGAAGTCTAACCTCCCTCACATGGGCCAGAAAGAGATCATAGAAGCATGTGTCTTTTCCTGCTAGCACAGGGACAAAATTGACGGTGGCATGCTGAAGTGAGGGCCCATCCATCCGAGCCCAGCAGTGCAACTGCTCCTTGCCTGCGTACTCACAGCCAGCGCACTCAGCCAAGCCGCTCTCAAAGAGGAGGCAAAAAGTGGAACTGGGACTGTGAGAGAGTTGTTTGTTTTCCCACTTCTCTGGATGCCAGACATCTCAATCTGCCTGCAATTTGGGGAGGGAGAGATCCCCAGGGGAGAAGGAGGGAAGGGAACTGAGGAGGCTGCTTCCTTTGCGCTCTCAGCATGGCAACCCATTGAGAAATAAGGGAAGACAGACAAGAATCTTGTTAAAATATTGTCCATTAGGGCTAAGAACCCTACAAAAGGAAGAAACGTTGCTTATAAACAATGCTCTATAAACAGCAGAAACAATGAAACTTGGTTTCTGCACGTTCTCCCGTGCAGATTCTCTGATGTCTGATAGCACAGTTGTGCTCTTCTTGCAGCTTTTTTCTTGGGGAGACATGGTGGGTTCCTCTCCTGTGCAGCACTCTAACTGAGTGACACATGGAGCACTCTGGATTTATTTATTTGGGAGCTAACCACCTTGCTTCTTTTGTGAAAAAAGAAAATAAAAAACCAAAACGCATAGGGCACAGCCTGACCCCAGCACAGACAAGCAGGGCACTTCCTCACCATTAAAGCAGGTTGGCATGCCTGAGCTTTGTCCCAGGCAATCACAAGTAATGCCACATGTCTAACTTGGGGATTATCTTTGCTTTTATAAGCTAAACGGCAATCTTTTTCCTAACGGACTTCCCGTGGCTGTTCTCCAGCTGTGCTGAGCGTGTGCGGTGGCAGAATGCAGACAGCCCTTCCTGGCACTCCTGCTCCATCCCAAGCACTGCACACATGGGCACGGCCTGTCCTCAAATCACCTAAATAATATCCCCCACAGCTAGTGTCTCCATCAGCCCTCGCATAACTCACCCTTTTAAAGCTCTCAGTGAACAGATCATTTGCAAGTATGGAAAATATCATGAAAGGACGAGTGGCCAGGACTTGCTTTGCAGTAAAGACGTCTGTCTTTCCTCCGAGCGTGCAGCACGGCTGGCAAGGCAGGCCTTGCTTTATGGCCGTCGTAAAGGCTACATGGAAAGTCACCTGACGCTGGTGGCTTGACACATCTCTGGTTTATGGCACATTGTTTTCCCCTTTATTGTGCTTCTCCAGGAATGTGGTGTCACCTGAGATTTGCAAGATGCATATTCTGCGGCGCGTACAGCCCTGAATCCTCCAGTGGACTGAACTGACGTACAGGTATCGACTGCATTCAACTGTTCAGTTTTACAGCAGTTGAGGATTTAGCTTGCAAAGCCTATAGCATGTTAACTATGTTATCTTCGTAATTTTGCTATCGGAGTACCCTGTAGCTCCCTGGGAGAGGGACTGTGTTCACTCACTGCTGGCCTCTGCTCTCCTCTTTGGGAGCTGCTCCAAGCTACGCTCTCTGTGAAAGACCAGAATATTCAGAGGATACGCTCAAGTAATATTTTTTGTTCCCTTTATCAGTTTTTTGGTATTTTCTTTTAACCTTAATTTTATATTTATACCTTTGGTGACTATAACAACTGCCTTCCTGAACATTGTTGCCAGTAATAGAGGAGTTATACAGATATATTGTCCTGGTTAGTTGTCCTGGTTTTGCTGGGACAGAATCCCAGTCCAGCCATGGTCTGTGTCCGTTAGCAGTTTGGAGTCAGCCAGGGCAGCTGCCCTGAGCTGGCTACAGGCGTATCCCAGGTCCAAAACATCATGTTCACTATAAAGGGGGAAGTTTGCTGAGGATGGGGGCTCCTCCTGGTCCTGCTTCTCCTCTTCCTTCTCCTCCTCGTCCCTGGAGGGGCTCACACACCATTCTGCTCCCAAGGACAGCTTTCCCATTTATTCTGACTGCCATATGTTCACTGAGCTGAGTATAACTTTGTATACTTTATATTGGCATTGGTATTAATATTCACTTTGTTATTTCATTAAATCTGTTCTCATTTCAACCCTCATCCCACTCCTCGGCTGGGGAGGGGTCATTGGGTGATAGAACAACTGCTGTGGTTCGGCCCTGGATACAGGCTAAACGTAGACATTGGTGTACAACAGTGACTTTAAATCCATAGAGAAAAATTAGACTTAGAATTGTTATTTTGATGCTGACCTTTTTTATTAGAGTGGAATAGATATCACAGAACTCTTCATTTTCTTTCCCTTGATCTCCAGTTTCCTCTCCTATTGAACTAGCTGAATTCCGGATATATTGCAGAACCATTTTGCCTTTCTGTTGCAAAATTTCCCTGGGACAAATTGAGATTGCCTACAGGTTACTTTTATACTTTTGTGCTTCTTTTACTTTCTTAGCCTAATTTTCTGCATCCTGCATTCAACCATTAAGGCTATCCAGTCCTCCAAGGAAAGATTAACATTTCCTAACAGGGAAGCCATTGATATTTGAAGCCTCTTTTTTCTTGGAAGCAGTTCCTACGGGACCTCTGCAATAGCTAAACTTTTTTCTTTTCAGTGTAAGGGTTAAGGAACTGTCCCAAGCAGCAGAGGCAACACCAGGCTGCTGGCTGCAAAAAACCACACAAACACCTTCCATTTGTGGCATCTCTTTTCAAGTGTCTCTTGCATAGTAAAAACATTTAACAACAAATACCTCCCACAAGGAGTATGTGTGTCATTGTTTGACACAATAAATGCCATACGTGAGCATCTAATAAACTGCAGATTTTTTTAAAATGTCACCAAATGTGTTTCTTGAAGAAGAATCTCTATTTCTGTGAATGCGAAGCAAAATGACAGATCTCTATGGCAAGACATGGTCTACACTCTTCCTGCTCTAATAGTCAGTCTTCCTCTGTCTTCCTCTGTTCCATAGAGATGAGGCTATTTCATCTAATTTCTACGGTAATTTTTTGTATACAAACTCCCAATTACTACAACATGCGTGTAATTAGTTGTTGTGTTAGTTCATCAAGTGGCCAAATAATCTCTCCATAAATAAAGCAGGAAGAACAACACACCATCAATCTAGGAAAACAACAGTAAGATTTTCTACATAAGGATTTGTAGAAAGACTTAATTCCCTTAGTCCAAAGAAAAGAGAGAGCTCACTCTGTCAGCCTTGCTGCTGCTGGGTCTGGCCATCTCCTGCTCCCCTCTGGTGCGGGCTGGTGTTCCCAGAGTGATCCTCTGTCCTGGGGATTGTCACACGGGCTCTGGCTGTATTTGCGAGGCATTAGAAACACAAGATTTATTTTATTGATTGATCCACTTCAAGTTCGGTCTTTTGGAAATGGAAAGAGGTGGATTCAAAACTAACAGGGAAAGAATGAGGAAGCTCCTCTGGGCAGGAACTGGCAGAGAGCTGAGAGAGCCAGAAGAACAGGAAGAACAACAACATGAGGACCAAGAGGCCTTTCTCCTTCACACAGGTTATGGCTATTTTGTCTTCCTTGAAGTCTCAGATGGCCAGAAATTACTCCTGAACCAGCCCTGGCTCCCTCCAGTTTCCTCACAGGAAGTTTTCTGGTGGGAATTTTCAAAATGCTCTGAAGAATTAAGCTTTGTAAAGGTCTGGCCTCCCTGACAATTATAAAGTGGTGCTTTTTTTTTCCCAAAACAATGTTTTTTTTCCCAAAATAATGGGGAAGGAAAAGTAATGAATCTGACTTGTATGTGACAGAGAAAGAAGAGAGGGTGAGTGTGGGAGCATATGCATTGCACAAGGAACATGTGTCTGCACATGTCTCCCCGTGAAACAGCAGTTTCCTTGCAGGGCTTCAGACCACACTGGCTATCAGGCAGAAAGCCACGAGCAGGAATGCAGTGACATCCTGCAAAAGGATGTACACACCAAAGGGCTGTATCCCTCTTCAGAGCTGCACCTTGGCACAGGACCTGGTACATGCCTGGGCTTCCCGCCTGTGCTATTTCACCCCTCCCTGCCAGGACTTCCACCTTCCCTTGGAAATTGCTTTCCCCTCAGGCAGTGGGTAAGCCTGGGCTTCCACTCCTGCAGCTTCCCACCACCACACTCAGCTGTAGCTCCCTCCCCTCTGCCACTGATTCCCAAAATCAGTGCCTATTCTTACAACCCCTGAAAAGTCAGATAGAGTCCTTCCAGCAGTGACTCCTCCACATGTTCCCCTGCTGTCTTGCTGCTGTGTGTATAACTACTTTACTTTTCTGTTGCCTCCATTAGGGTGGAAGAGACTTGAGGATGTCCCACAAATTTCTAGATTGTCAGTCCTCAAGCTTTTGCCTGGCAGGATTTAAAAATAGCTTATCAGTACGTTCAAGCTTTCCAGAGCCAGCAAAATCAGACCAACAATCTAACCGGCCTCTAGTACCTGTCATGTAGCCCAGAACCTTTCCATCACTGCCACTATCCGATGCTTAACCAAGCTCCAGCACACTTGGGACAGCAGATTAAAATCAGCAGTCTGAGGTTACACTGCCTTCAGCCTTACTCCTCTCCAAGGCAGACACATCTGATCCTCTGGGGAATCAGGTCCTAGATTGCCATTGTCAACCCAATATACTGAAGGAAGATCATAGAATCATAATGGTTGGAAAAGACCACCAGGATCATCACTCCGGCCTGATTGGCCTTAATACAGAGCTGCAGCAGTCCCAGCACTAATTCACAAGAAGTTGTCCTTGCTTTTGAGGGCAGTGATACCAGGATGGGAAAAGTGACTAACAGTAGTGACATCTTTAAGCGTACTGCCTGTTGCATCGTAGTATTTCTGTGACTGTGTGACATTGTTCAGGGACATAGGAAATAAGGACATTGGACTGGAAAAAGTTTCCTACTTCCTTGGAACTAGTGCCTAGCTGTTGTATTGAGAGATGATCAGTAACAAGTGGGAAGTATCCTTCAAAACAACCTATTTAAACATCAAGTTACCCTCAGGTTTAAACAACACTATTTCTACTATAAATAATCTTCAGCTCTCAAATTTTGGAGAGGAAAAAATCAATTGCATTAGATTTGCAGGTCTGCAAATGTGTATGTGTAATGTTATCCCCCTTGAAAAGCTGTGTGTGAGCCTGAGGGTGTCACGACTCATCCTCTTCCAGCAGTAGCTGTGCTGGCTTAGGCAATTATTGCCTTCCTCAAGTCCTAAGTGTCTGTGTAATCAGTAGTTCAGTCCATCCTATCTGCTAATGCAGGATTGCTTCCTACTATTTCAAACCCCTTAAGGGACAGGCTTCCACCTTTTTCCTTGAAAGATATGTCCACAATTTAGTAAGTAGCACTAATAAGAGACTTTTCACACACTCAGCCTAAAGTTTTTGAAAAATATTCTCTCTCTTACCTTTATTCAAATTCCCAGAACAAACTATGGCTCTTTTTTCTTTGTACCTGTGTAAATACGAAATGTTTCACAGAATAATCCATTTCTGTGTTAATGTATGCATGGTTTTGCCTAGTTGTTGGTTTGTTCTCAAGTTATGGTTAAGCTTTAATGCTGTGAATGCCTAATGAGATCTTACACTATACTAGCAATGTCCTAAACAGTATTGATTGTGAAATATCAGCTGCCTAGAAAAAGAAAGTTACTGACCTATAATTTTTGCATTTGGAGAGCACATTCAGATTCCCACTTCAGTGAAGATACTCAATCCTACATCTTGACCACTCAGAATGAGATAAACGCAAGCCTTTAGAACCTTGGGAGGTTTGGGTCCATATAGCGATGGCTTGGTACTAGTGCCAAGCACAAACTGGTGGTCTCCACAGCTGGATCAGCTGCTCCATGCTGCTCCCAGTTGGACCAGGAGTTAATGTTTTACCAGAGAAATAAATCAGCCAAGGAGGACAAAAAATAAAAGAGGATTGGAATGGGAAGAAAGTCTGGCAGAACAATACAGAAATTACAAAATGAGTATCATATCAGACATTCTTCAACAACAGCACAGAGGTGAACAGTTTCTTCAGGGAAGTCAGTTCTAGTAAGTGGCTGGCCCTCTCCAGAGGTCTGTCCAGATTCTTACCCCTGGAGTATCAGCGGGTGACCAAAAAGAAGCTACAACAATGAGAAAAGCCATGTAAGGATGGAATTGGTAGGAGAAAGGGATGGATATAGAAGCCAAGTCATATTTAAAACAAAAAGTATGGAAACTCAGAGCAATCTCCAGGAGAGCATTGCTTACTCTGAAAGATGCATGTGAGACTACAGCAAAGGAAGCTCAGAGCTAAGTAATATTATCCTGCAGCACATGAATTTTCTACTGGGTTGAACAGCTTGATTCCTACAATGCTGAAAACAATTTCTACAGCATAGGATCACTAAAATATGATTTCTTGCTACAGATCAAATCTCAGTCATAATGGTTTTGTAAATGCATGGAAAGTCCACATAGCTAGCTTGCAGTTGTCTTTGATGGAACTATTCCTGAGACAAATAGTGGAGGCCGCTTTGTTCAGATCAAATGCAGTTTGACATAATTTAAAACTTCAGGCTGGAAAAGTTGTAAAACCAAAATGTACTGGAGTAGCTTAGCCATTTGACAGGGTATCAGTAGCAGAGTTGCCCGTTGTGTTGTTACCAAGCGAGACAATAAGTTAGATACACCTTCCAAGGGAATCAGTTTGCTCAAGCAGCACTTGACAACTGGTTTCAATGAAAAATTTAGAACATGGCTTCATTATAAGATGCAGGGTAGCAATGGCCCAGTAGCTCGCATCTCCTCTTTGCAGTGATTCCCAGTGAGTTCTCTGCAGCACTTTACCATGTAAAATCTAAGAGGAGATAAATGACTGATGCATGAAATTCACTTGATATCACCAATGAAGTATTTAAGAAACCAGACAAGGAGTGGTTCCAAGGAAGTCAGCAATGGCAGGCCCCATAAGGACCCTAGAACAGAGCCTTTTGTAGAAGGTTTCAAAAATACCCAGTGCCATATGAACTCACAACAAAGTCTTAAGAGTCTACCTTGAAGTAATAGAGTTTAGGTAAAACTTGGTGCCATTTTTACATCAAGGAGCCTGACTACTTGGATGTACTGCTTCCCATGTGTACTGGGGAAGGTCAGTACTTGAAGCTTTGGCTTCTGATAGACTAAATCACCAAAGAATCATCAAATAAGAGTGTCGGTTCTTCACTTGCAGCTGTAGGTCTTCCCAGATTTGCAACCCAGCTGAACATCACTCAAAATCTTCTGCTTGTTCTGATCTGAGGCCAGAGGTAAAAGATTTGCCTTGTTAGAAAGCTCCTGACAAAATCTTTAAATATTACAGCCTCCTGGGGTTTGGTCTGTGTTGAAAGATGGCTTTTGCTCCTTCAGCTTCTGCTGTGGAGAACCTCTGGGACTGATTTCCTTGAAGCCACTCAGAAGCATGAAATCCTATTAATAAAGAATCCCTCTCTCCTGCCATGACCAAAGCATTCAGATGAGTCTGTGAACTAACCCTTGGCAGAATCCTTCAGTTTGATGGTGATAGTTTATTTGGCCTATGGATAGAAATATGAAAAAGCCATCCCATTAAGCACGTAGAAACACCAAAGTAATGCTCTTGTAGAAGATACTGTGCGTTAAGCAATGAAAGAAAAACTTCTTTAAAGTATCAATGCATCCTGAGCATTGAAGCAAGAAGCATAATGAGTACCAAAACCAGAAGATTGCCAAAACACTGAAGTAACCTCCAGAGAAGCCAGGGAAATCAAGTGTCAAAGCAGGTTCCTCCATGCATCATATCACTCCAGGCAATAGCCTTCAACATTGGCCAAGTAGGGATGATTCTGCAAGAACTTCCTTTGCCAGGTACAGTCAGGAAGAAATGATGGGGGATATTAAATATACATATGCTTGGTGGAAAGGATAAATGATGATCATAGGAATCCTGTTTTTTGCTTAATGAAGCAACTGCAGACATCAAGGATCAAACCAGGATCAAAAGCTATTGAAAATTATCTTATCCTAAGGATCCCAGACCAGGAAGTGAATTCTGACAAGAGGTTATCTTTAAAAATGATCAATTCAAGGGTTCCATGCATAGCATGTCTGAAAAATTAAACAGATCATTTTCTTTCCTCCCTACATCCTACTATTAGCAATTGTACCATGCATCAAAAGCATTTCAAATACATTATATTTAAAACTGCCCCAAAGGTCTCTTTTCCCCCAGTTTTCTCTAAAGAATTAAATGGTTTATTCTTGCTAAAAACCAAGCTCATGCAAAAGGCACCCCGAGTGAAAGGCCACTTCTCTCCCACTACAGAAGCCTAGAAAGCAAGGCATGCTGAAATGACAGCACCTTGCTTTAAACTCTGATTTTAGCACCAACTGAATGTTTAAGTTCCATATTAAAATAACAAAACAGTTTGTATTAAATATAATTAATATTCATTGCTAAATATTGAGAATAAATAAAGGTAGTCAGATTCCACATTTGTCTTTGACTTCGCAACCGGGGAAATGTTAATTCATGCTGTCATTGTGCCTCCCACACTCTATTGTCAATTCTCCTCCTATGTTCTTAAAAGTCCACCTTTCTAAACTCCTCTGAAGGTAAACTACTGCTGATAATAGGAAGAAGTGCAATTATGTGATTCCACTGGCAAACAACTCTACCAGTTTCAGTTCCATTTCAGGATCTCAGTTAAATTAATCCTACCTATTTTTAAGTCTTCAAATGCAATTGCCCCAGGGAGCCTTCCAGATGTTTATCTCTGTGCTCCCAGCCCTGCTCTTTCTATTACTCTAATTGGTATCTTCCTCCTCTCTGCAACATTCTGCATAATTGTGGCATCACTGTGGTGAGAAGCTCCTCCTCCTCAGACCCCACATATAGGAGCAGTTTTCTAGCAATTAATCCTCAGTCTCTGCTCAAATATGTGTAGCAATCATTCCTGTTCACGTATGCCTCTGAAAAGTATCTTAAGGAGAAGCAAAAAAAAGGCATCTCATTTGTTTCTTACTGGTTTTATGATGAAAGGCTGAATAAATCTTTTTTTCTTCTGTTCTGGGTTTTTGGCTTGCTTGCACTTTGACCTCTCCAGCTTTGCTAGCTGGCAGATAGCACAGGAAAACCAGGAGGATGACAATGACAATAGCGATGACATCTCAACAGTCAGAGGGCAGGGGCTCCTAATTAGACTGCTTCTTCCTCCTACTGAACTCAAATTCCTAATAATACTTAGGAGACAACTTACTCTGGAAAAAATTCAGCAGTCACATCTTTATCAAAAGCCAAAGCGTTTTCACTTCAGCAGCTTCTTGTAGGAGCAATGAAGCTTCATAATTCTGATACTCCTTTCACACACACACACACCACCAACAACAACAAAAAACCCAGGGAAAAATATTTTTGTTCATTTTACTGGGAATTTCTGACCTGAAGGCAAACTCAAGACGCTGAAGGACATTGTATTGGTCCTTGGATCTGCCTGCACAGAGCTCCCTGCAGGATCAGGGCTCTCATTTGAAAGTGATAGAGTCATGTCTTCTAGGACCTAGTTTTATTCATTTCAAAGCAAAAGGTGCATCTGCCCAAGCTCATCGTTTAAAAGTTTCTTCCTGTTATTAGTTTCACTTCTTTTAATTTATTCCCGGTCTAGGATATTTTCTCTGTCACTGAAATGGATTAATTCAGCCAATACGGTAACATTCATTTGAAGTAAAAATGCCAATAGCAGATTTGTTACCTTGTTTTATTTGGTCATTTTCAGACTGCAGGTTTTGTGAGGTTTGCATGTTAAACAGTTTACAAGAATAACCTCCAATACTGGAACCCGATCCACCCGTGCAGGCTCCCCTGACTTCATTGGGTTTACCTGGGCTGATCAAATTGCAGGATCACTTCCTACATTTGTCCTGAACTCTGCCAGATTGTAAACAACACATTGAAAAGAAATCAAATCCACCCCATAATATGCAACAGAGTATTTTAATATGAAGATGCGATGTAGCTACAGCATCACCTATGCCTGTGCTGCCCCTGCCCTGTTTCCAGCTTGTTAAACTGTCAGGATAAAGTGAACACCAGGGTGAAAAAGCAGCAGTGGCAGAGAGGAGGTAATCATCAGGATGGACTCTTGAAAGAAGGAAAGGATCCGTGGAGGCAGATTTTTCTTCTGAGGAAGAAGGTAGAGGAAGGACATAAGGCAATTGCAGTGGGTAGATGGCACTGTAGGTCTCAGGCTGATGGTCTGCCTGCCATCTGTTTCATGGTACACAGAAACTAAAGTCCATATCCAGGTGGGGATTTGATGTGTGGCCAGGCAAAGGGAGGGGATCTCAGGGAGGAGAAATAGCTCAGATTTTGAAGTCCTCAGATTTTTCATGTTATATTCTACATTTATTTACACTTGAACTTAACCGTTTGCATAATAGTTAGTTTGCTTAGCAGCACCAACATCTGGCTGACCAAGTCAACATCAGGAAACATTTTACTTCGCAGAGACAGTACCTGCCTGTTTCTGTGGCCCTTTCCTGTGACCAGACATGCAGAGAACTACATTTACGCATACACAACTAACTCCTCTAGTTAGCAAGACCCAACTCAACTCTGTGTTGCAGTCTTCTGGATCAGCCATCTGGTGCTTTGCAGAGGAGGTGTCACAGAGGAGGTCTGTGACAAAGCCAAGAACTGAAATCTCATCTCCTAAGTCTCAGCCTGGTACCTCAACTGGAAAGTTTCTGTTCTTGTTGTCTTTGAGAACTCTCTGGGCAAAGGGCACAGAAATTCTTTGGTTTCCTCCACAGCTGGATAGACAAGTGGCCAAATACCTTACAGGTGATACTTTTGATGTCAAGAGTCAAGAGACTTAACAGAAGTCTGCAGCAGGGTGATCAATTGCTATGCCATGCCTGAAGGATTCACCTAATTTTTATCCCACTGCTCTGTGTCATCTTTCCTTGGATGTGTGATACAGAGATGGCCAGAACATACAAACCATCATTTTTTTCTAAAACAGACCACATAACTCACTTCTTTAATATACCCGCAGCTCACATTCTGGCCCCGACAGTGAGTTAGCTGCTGTGTGACCTGTGGTGCATGACAAGTCACTTCGTCTTTTGCTGCCCGTGTGTAAATATGGTGATCTTAAACACCTCACCTCCCTGACAGAGGAGGAGATGTACAGATTATTCAAACACGACATCACCAGCACTTTGAGAACCTCTGCTTCAGCAAAACCACACATTCTGCACAGAAGGCAGCAGTTCTCACCAGCAATCCCTATCTTCCACTAGTAATACACTTATTTTTAAAAGAGTTGTTGCAAGTATACCTAAATGCATAGATACTTTTCAGCTTCACCTTCTGCCTTCTACTCAGAGTAAGACACCACTTTTACAGCTACCCTTTGTTGATCAATTACAGTTGTACAGAAAAAGATGGACCAGTAAAGTACCTTCCAGTCCATTTTTACTTTGGACGTATGTCACTGTAACACTTCAGAGTTTACTGTGTCCAACAAAATTTGATGAGAAAAAGGCATCATTGGACTTTTCAAAGATGGTAAACAGAGACTGAGTCACCGCCTAGCAGCTTAGATGTAAACATACAACTTCTCAGCAAAACAGGCTTGGTTTTATTGTGAAAATCAAACTTCATTGATTCTTTTTTTTTTTTTTTAAATAGCTACAAAATTACATGTCTTGACTCCCTGTGAAAGTCATGTGAAAGATGTGGCCTTGAAAAACTGCTCCAAAATATACTTTAAATCATGTAAAGCTTTGAGCTATGGGATGCATTCAGTTGTAATGGATTCACCACCTTTTATTATTACGGCAAAATTATTTATGTATCATCTTAAAAGTTTGTCAAACCAAAGACCTATGAATTGAAAACATCCCTGAAAATTTTGTAATCATATATTTTACCCTAGTTTCCTGAGGAAATAGCGCTTATGTTATTGCACTGTCTGCCTATCTCTCACTCTTAACAAAAAATGATAAAGTGGTAGAAGACTGGACTAATAAATACCTGCAACCTTTGTGGAAACTGCTGGCTCATTAAAGAACCACAGAATTATTTCAGTTGGGAGATTCTTTCATCAGGCATTGGTCCAGCCCCTCTCAGAGAAAGACTGGGGTTATTTGGAGCCATTTGTCACTTTGTGGAAAGAAAACTCATGAAAGTCTGGGGTTACTGCAGGATGTTGAGGGTTAGAAAATGTGGAAAAAACATTTACAGGACGTGAAACTCCATCCACCCCACTACTTGTGCAAGAGGTTGTTATAGCTAAACACACACATTGCAGCCAAACAAATTATCTAGTTTTTCCATCTAATTCTGTGCCTTTAACAATATTTTCTGCCCTTTGCCTGTTGCCTTCCTGTCTCGTGTGCTGCAGGGGGCTTGTGATTATTTTCTTCCCCGCACTCAGCTTGAAGGCGTTTACAAGAGCCACTGATCGCCTGGTTCAACTGCAAGGTCTCTGATTTGCTATTGCATTAATCTAGAGCACCCAGAACAATGGGTCTGATTCTCTGGCTCCCTAAATAAGGTCTCCTGGGATCCACCTTTCACTCTTTAGGTTCAAAGCAAGCCAGGCAGCACTAAGGCAAAGCATCAGAAGGACCATGAACAAGGGAACAGAGAGCTTCTAGCAACAATGAGAATATTTTAACTACTTTTATCACTGTAGTACAAAGTATCTCTGATCACGGATATGGGAGGAAAGAGAAAAACTGTGAGGGACCAGAAGAGGCTGCCTGAGTGGGAATGGCAGCCTGGCTACTGTGGGTATGGTCCCACGAGTGCAAACCCAATGTCTTGAGAAAGCACAGTGCTGGCACAGAGGCACGTTCGCCTTAATGTATATTCATCCAGAAACACAGCAGAGTAAGCCGCACAAGCAAGCAACCCCAGTTTTGCTGGTTTAGTGCATCTATATTAAGGGTGTGTGCTGGTGAAATTGCCCTTCTGTCATTAAATGGCTATAAATTTTCTTAATTATAGACATGGCCACCTGCATTCATTATGGTGCACCAGTGGTGCTGGAAGTAAGTGCAGAGACTGGCCAGAAGAGGACATCTCTGAAGCTGAAGCCAGAGCAGCAAATGGAGTAAAGTGGAAAGCAAGATTTCCTGAAGCCGCCAAGGAGCAGGGAGGAAATGAGCAGACTGGCAGAAACTCTCCTGGGCTAGCTGATTCTGCCATGGGGCAAAGGATGGGCTAAGCATCCTCCTCCTTTCCTCCAGCCCAGTTTTCTGTGGTTCCTTCCTACCGTTTTCCCTGCAGTGGCCATCAGGGCCTCCTAAAGACGGGGATATCCCAGTGTGGGGCAGCAGCTCCACCACGGTCAGGACCTCTCACCTGGAGGGCAGAAACACAGCGGAGACATGTGCCTTGCTCCGGTTCCTAAAGGCTCAGCTTGGCACACAGGCAAACACTGGCTTCTGAGCATTTCAGAAATAAACAGCCTGAGTCGGATTTATTTTTACATTTCAGGGAGGCTCAGGAGCAGGCCAGCCTCACAAAACGAAGCCCATTTCTTCAATGGCATTTTAAAGATGATAGCACCTCTTTAACTTCATCTCTCATTACGATGACTAATGTGGAGGGAATGCAGGGAGGCTGCAGCCTGTCCACAGCCCTGTTGAGCCTGAGAGCACACAGGGCTCTCCTTTGCCTACTAATCTACGCTGGAGACCCGGAGGATGAAATCCTTTCCTCAGGTGCAGCCTCATCAGATTCCCCAGCGCTCTGTGTGGGCACAACGGCCAAGAGGGACTGGATTAGTTGACAGGATAGAGGCCTAAATTTAAACAAGATTCGGTAAGTGGGTGTAGGAAATGAAAGGAAGGAGCGGAAAAGGAAGGACAAGAACAAAAGCGATAGGAATGGATACACAGACTGTATTCATCACGCTCCTGCTCAAGATCGTTATTTTTTTTAGATATCAGTAACCCTTGCCAGGGATTTGCCCAACTCTTCTGCAGAAGAAATCTGCCATCAGAACTACAGTAGGCGGGAATGACTTGCAGAGGGATGTGGCTGTCAAGGATGAGCCGTGCAATGTGGACACAGATTTATTAAGAAAATAAAAGGCATTTATGGAACAGCTGGGTAAATAGGTGATTGGATATCAGTGCTGGGAATGCTGGCAGCAAAGATCTGGCTATGTGGTAATACAAAAGGTGACCGTTCTTTCCTTCAAAGGACAGAGCTTGTGTGTCTTGTACTGGAGAAAGGTGAACAGCAGAAAGTGTCAGGAGGGAGTGGCAATGGGTCAGAAATATTCAGAAGTATTCTTCGTGTAGTTGGGATAAAACATTAGCCTATGTTGAGATCTGGACTTCACCTTAGGCTTGGCAATGAGTAAGATTCCTATTTCCTGTCCAGAAACAATCAAATCACAGTGCTACAATCACTGGCTGATGGTACAAAATGCCTGCTATTTAATTATTTCAGAAATGGATTTGAGATTATTATGTACACGTACTTAAAATTTATTCCCTCTTAAATGAAAGTACCTGAATCAATTCTCAGTATTGTTTTTTAACTCACAGCTACTTTCACACAATATAAATGACACACTTTCCTATACCTTTTCAAAACATTGTAAGGTACTTAGTCTGTATTGTAGTTGGACTCTGACAAGAAAAAGTTCACTTAAATTAGGAATATACTATCAAGTGCTTGATTGCAATATGCTGTCTTCACATACTGATGATACATCGTTCCTACATCCAGTTACCAACAGGAAAATTCCTGCCTCTCTCTTCCATACCGCCCTTTCCACAGCAAAGGATTCGTACAGATGCATTTTACATGACATCTGCTTCTCTAAAACAGTGGAATTTTTGAAAATTAACTGCCTTAAAACGAACTGAAGCTCAGAGTTGTTGTATATAAAAGGATGTTTTTAGTGTCTATGATAACATCAGCTGACAGTTAACTTTAGGGACTTGTTCTTTGCAGTAGTGGAATTGTTTTCCTCAGTTGTTCCTTGCCCCCAAACCCAGCGTCTGTGGCTGAAGAATCAGGTAATAACCTGTAGCCACCTCCTTGTTGTGACATACTGGTTCATCCTGTATTGGGGACCACTTGTGGAGGGAGGATGGATGGATGAGTTTAAACCTGTGTATGATTTAGGAGGTTGGAATGGAAGTAATTATGAAGGAGTCATCATTCTGGGAGGTAATTTTACGAAAAGACTGGTGGTGGAGAATTCAAATATCAGGACACCAAGAAACTGAAGATATGGGTATCAACCACTGTCCGAACCTCTGATGTAATTCCCCTCTTTTGCTGAGATACTGTAAAAACAGGTTTAGCTTATTTGCCATGTTTTTGCCTGGGTCAACAGCAACAAACCATTTCCAGGTTTGTTAAATAATGTTTCTTTAAACGGCTTTTGAAAATCGAGAGGAACAATAGGAGAAATCAGAATGTACTTTTCAGAGCACAAACTATCAAATGAACTGTTTTAAGAAACGGATCTTCCCACTAATATCCTCATCTTCCTTTATTTTTCCTCTTTTTAGCCCTGAAGTTTTACTATTTAAGGGAGGGCTTCAGACTTGGAAATCATTTTCCTCTCCTGCCCACCCCTGGGAGATTCCTGTGTTGCTGAGAAGGGGCCAGCTGGAGCCCAGACAGGCTGGACTTGTCCCCCAGATTGGTTTTGACTTGCTCATTTTATAAACTAGAAAAATAAACAAACTTTGAGTTCACTTACCCACTTGCAGTCAGACCAGCACTGTCTGCTTGGGTACATTTTCAGTCCCTTCAGGAGGCCCAGGTTTGCTTGTCCTCAACCCTTCCCTTCAGAAACTATCCTGCTGTCAATTTCCCAGCACCATGAAGTCATTATTAGTCTGTTTAATGCATCTCTTCACAGCCTTCCAACTACTCTTTCATTGCTAAGCGAAGTTGCTTCCTTCCTTGCTCTAACCCCAAGGTAGACTGGCCATGTGTCAATTATTCATCCATATGCCTGCCTTCTTCCATCACAGGAAACAGATAGCTCTCTTCCTCAGGAGGGACTATGTCCTCCACACAAGGCTCATAAAAAATAGTGGCATCCAAGAAAGGTACAGTCTTGTTTACAGCAGATTCCTCTCTTTCCTCTTTCCACAAGTCATCAAAATACGTCCTTTACCTGCCTGCCCTACAAGTGTGGCAGGCCAGGAACGCAAGGCTATAGGGTGCCCTGTCAGGGGATGGGGCTCTCTGTCAGGCGAGGCCCGAGCTGGGACCACCTCAGGCATGGCCAGTGCCCGTGCCCCCAGCCTGGCCCTCGCTGGCTCCAAGGCCAGAGCACAGCGCTGGGATGGGCCTGCCAGGCCCCGCTCCCACCATGAGCCCCGCACGCTGCCGCAAGTCTGGGCACAAGGCCTCAAACGCGCCCGCAGTGGCCATGGAAGCCCGGGAGGCCCAGACAGAGCCCAGCGGGTCCTTCCAGCCTCTGCGGGGCCCGAGGTGCCTGAGGGCGATCCGCGGCTCCTCGGCAGGCCCCGGCCGGGCGCCGCTGCGAGGGGGGCGGCCGCGGCCAGCGCCGGGCCGCGGGGTGAGGCGCTCCCCGCGGAGGTGCGGGCCGGCCCGGGATGCCATAAAGCGAGCGTAGGGCGCGGCCCCAGGCCTCCGTCAGGTGGAGCCGGAGTCGCCGGGCCGAGCCAGCGGGAGGAGCGGATCTCCGCCACAGAGGCCGAGAGGGGCCCGGTGCCTCAGCCGGCGGGCAGCAGAGACCCTCGGCGGCGGCACACCCCGGCCTCCGCGCAGGTGGCGGCGGCCTGCGGAAAGGCCGCGCCGGCGCCCGGGCCCGGCCCCTGTGGCTCCGCCCCTCCGGTCTCCTGTGGCGGCGGCGGCGGCGGCGGCGGCTGCTGTTCCCGGGGCGGCCGCGGCGCTGCCTCCCCCTCCCCGGCTCGCTGGCTGCCCCTCATGCGGATGTGACATTTCACGGCGTTTACCGCAGCCGCCATTTTGAGACAGAGAGCGCTGGCGGCGGCGGAGCGGCACCAGCGCGCCGGGGCACAGGCAACGGGGGTGGCCCAGGGGCCGGGAGCAGCGAGCCGGGCGTCGGCCAGCGGCTGTGCCGGGGCGCTGGGGGGGGCGGGAGGGCAGAG
>JAVSBS010010655.1:9214-21351 GCA_033124195.1 Coracias cyanogaster
TTTTTTTTTTTTTTTTTTAATATGTGACATTATCCTAATCATAGCCTCTATGTTGAGGTCCTATGTTTGACTAAGTGATTTTGCTGAAACTGGAGTCTAAGATCAGACAAGGTTTCTTCTCAAACCATAATTCTAGTGATTGAGTCTGTTTGTGTTATATGTATTGGCAGAACAAAATGAGTAATTTTGTAATGAATAATTTATTTGATAAATGTAGATTCTCACTTCAGTATCTAATAAGAACAAAGCAGTTACTTTGAATTATTCATTATTCAGATTTAACCAATTTTTCTGATCAGAAATTTACTGTGAAATTGATTGATATTGATAATTTCCCTAGGAATATTGACTCAGATAAATTTGAAACTGGGGTTTAATTCTAATTGGTTCATTTATGGTACACAGTAAACACAGTTTCTGTGACCAAATTGGATAAACATTTGAGTGCCTGGCACTGTGGTTCATCATGTAGTTTTAAAAGATTATTCCTATGAGTACTTCTACATCAGTTCAAAAACTCACTTATATATAGTATTTGTATCATATGATTGCTTGACTGTTCATGGAAAGCAAATATAAACAATATTTGAGTGTTTTCAAAGTGAATTTGTTTAAAAATATGTGTGAAGGGGAAGAGAGTATCAAGTTTACATTGTTTGGCTAGCTTAAAAATATTGCAATTTATAGCTTCATCTTATTCTAATTCAGATCTGCTCACTTTAGTGGGCAAAGGCTTTGTACCAAGTGCAGAACTGGTTGGGATTGTGGAAAGGTCTGACACAGCTTTCTGCTCTCCGAACAGATGTGGCACTCACTGAACCTCTTGGGCCTGGTTCTTCGCCTCAGTTCCACTGCTTCGTGCTGCATTAGTGGAAAATTGACTGAGTGTTATCTAAGGTGAGGCATCCCTGTAGCAGGTCTGTGCTTCTGCTTGTATGGTCTGCAGCTTAAGGAGGTTTGTAAAAATATCTCAGTCTCCCCAGAATTGAGCAACAATTTACTGGAACTGCTAGGATTTTTCTCCCATGATGACAAATAAAAATGACATTTGTGCTTCCATCTTTTGCCTGCACTTTACCAGAAGAAAGTGTGAAGGTTTAAGGTCATGACAGCACTGCCTGTCCTGCCAGGAAGACAATACAGTCATGAATTCTTTGCCTCTGGAATTTGTTTACTGTAATTAGTTTGTGGAGAGGGATTTTTACTCCTGTGGTGTTTGCTTTCTGAAATGAATGCTGTATATAGCAGATTAAATGTTTTTAAAATAGGAATTGCTATCCAGAAAACTTAAAAGTGCAATTTATTCTCCATCTATTCAGATGCAGGTCAAATGAGAAGCTCTTCAGAGCTTAGTGAATAGAAAAGAGTAAGTGCAGGTTATCTAAAATGTTATGCTAGAAGTAATATTCCTGAGGAAAAGAAGTAGATTTCCATCTAAGCACATACTGTGATGGTGTACCTTTTCTTCATATTAATGGGAACATTGGGACTGCTTCCAACAACAACAAAAACCTCAATTTTGGGGGTCATTGTAGGTTTATTTAGGGTGAGACAGAACACTTTAATGTTAATAAACGAAAATAGTCAAACACATTTTTTGGTGGCTGTTTTAAGAATTTCACCTGAATTCTTCGGACCTCACACCCCTCTCATTATTGTTAGTATCCTGATGAAAATGTGTTTTCAATCTCCGGCATTCCAAGACTGTAAGTAAATAACTCTGTCCTTCAACCATAGTGCAGAATAATTACTATCTGGAAATTGTTCCTCTTGAACAGAGAATATGAAAGATTTTTAACAAAGAGAATATTCATTAATCTTGTGAGATGTTTTTTTTGGAAGACAGATACATTTTTCTGAGGGGAAAAACACTAACAAGCTTTAGATAGAGGGCCAAATTTTCTGTATGCTTGTATATCGCATGTGTCCCAAACAAGATGTTACAATAGCTGTGTGTCCTTGTAACGTCAAGTGCAATGTCTAGCTACTATGAAGCAGAATATTTGTTCTGAGATGTTAAAGCATTAAATGTGCATTTTCAGACTGACCTGGACAGTCCTGTTTTAACAAGATACTTGAAAAAATAAATTGCCAACAATCTGAAGAAAATACTTTAAAAACAGACAATGCAAGTATGCAATGAAGTAGACAGACCTACATCCCTTCAAGGGCTGTATCATTAAAATCTGTGTGTCGTCTATCAGGAGGTTTAATGCATATAGGAGGTGGATGTATAAAAATAGATGTATATGTATGTACCTTTATTACAGTTTCTTATATTTTTTTACTCAGTGTGCTTCAGTCATGTCACTTCAACGTTAGGTAGAGCAATGTCCTTGCAGCTCTGGCTTACTGGCAACATGAAGAGTGTTGCTCCAGAAGCTTGCCAGCTCTGAGGGTATGCTCTGGGTCCTCTTTAGCTGGCTTTATACTTCGTAAGGCACTATGGCCCGTGTGTATTATATGTGTTCTCCTTTGATCTGTAGAGTATCTGAGTGTTGTAAGTTGTAGGTGGCAAGCTTGATTCATAACCTTTAATTTTAGAGCACTTTGGTCTTAGGAATCCTTGGAGCAGTTTCTTATATCAGCAAAAATTGTGAATGTTCCACAAATATAATGAACTTCAGAGATGCAAACTAAAGATCTGAATTTTTCCACTGTTTGCTTACCAATATACATAAAATTTCTCTGTAATGACAGAAACTACTTTTCATTTGAATTTAAAGGGCAGAAAATCCTGACAAAGAACATTTAGGAATTTGCAGTCTTCCTTAAACAGCTCTTAGCTTGGTACTTTGGAGCAGATAAATTCTAGAACATCACAGGTAGGAGAAATTGAAAAAAATAAAGAATTGTTTGGGACTACTGATGACTGAAAATCCTATAGACTTAAACTATGAGAAAGGAAAACTATCACACATTAGGAAAGAATAAAGATGCTAGAAAATTCAAAACAAAGAGGAAGAAAAGTCTACATAATAAAGTAAGATTTAATGAATGAGTTTTCTACTGCTTTATGACCACTAGAAAGGCTGCACTTGGCACACCTTAGACATCTCTCTCTGCCATAGATGTATTTCTTGCATGTCTGCATACCAAATGCGATAGGTACTTGGTCGTTATGACTAGAACTAATAGCAGAGTTCAGGGCCATGGGTGATAAGACAACAGTGTGAGGATAGGAGTGTTTGTGCACACTACCATGAAATAGTTGCAATAATCAAGCCCACATACTTAACGGTTACTCCCAGGTAATGCTGAGTTAATGGGAACAAGTGTTTGAAATGAATTTCTTGCTGCCATCTTGTGTCTAAAGGCAAAATGGCAAGGAAATTTCTAGAGTTCTAAGTACCGATTTTGCATTCGACATCAGAATATTCCTCTTATTCCGCCTAACACCAAAGTATAGACTAAGGCCAGTCCTAATACGAAAGTTTTCAAAGTTTGCCCTTAAGAAGAATGGGAAAGTGTAATTTAAGTTATGCAAGAGATTCTGTGAATTTTCTGAGGGAAATACTCAGCAGAGTGGCAAGTAAGATGTTAAAAGTTGCTCCCCTCAAGCCTATTCCCAGCAGAAGAGTTTTATGAAGTGCCAGAAGAAATGCTTAGTAATATTACTTCCGTGGTAGACTATGTTTCAGTATTAGTCTCCCTGTTAGTCTTCTCCATGAAGCCAGACATAGTACACCTTCTAGCAGTGTTGTACCATTCGCCAGAAAGAGCTATTGCCCTGTTACCTATATAATTTAATAGGAAGAATGGAGTCCACCATAGGGTGCCTTACTGGATGATCTGAGGAACTTGAAGATGACATTAGCTGTTATGTAAGTTTTTAGATTAATTTCCCTCACAGTCCTCTTCTTCATTCCACCCATTCTTGCTTGTAAGCTTTAGCTTCATTGTGCTCCCATTCTTATATCCTGCAAGTATCATCCAGTCTTTAACTCTTCCTCTCCTCAGCTGAAATGAAGCTTTTAGCTAATGGCGAGAACAGTTACTCTGTTACTCTGGGCTTCTTTACAGGCAAGCAATGCCATTTCCTTTTGTTTTCAGAAGGCTGTCTGTGAAAGTCAAGCAGAAGTTGATTCCCACTGTAGCAGTTTTTGTGGCAGGAGGTGCTTACAATAGCAGTAGCTCTGACTTGTTGCCTAATGCTTACTGGTGACTATGATTATCATGAAGCCACCTCATATACATCCATTTACTGCAATGGCTTTGTTGCAAACATGAAGAGTCTGTGACATCCCTCTTTCCAATGTGATGAGTGAAGACAATGGTAATAAGAAAGTATTGAAGAAAGACAATGCAAATTCAGTTCACCCAGATAAGTGGGTTTATTGGAAGATAATTTCAAAGCAGAGGAAAAGGATGCTCTTGCACTGAAAACAAACATCCACCATGTTCCCTGTTCCGTGCTAACCTCCACATCTAAATCTTCTAGTTCTTTTACAAATGTTTGACTTTCTTTCCAAGCTGTACCTGACCCATCAGGAGTTTGTTTGCCAGTGAGGTATGACCATATCTTTTTGGGTCATTTTTTGAAGATCCCCATTTACTGTGCTGTCTGCACAACCAAAACTCTTCACTTCTTATCTAATAGAGTCAATGCAGTGTAAGAAATTGGTACGCATCTTCCTCTTCTCTGTCAAATAAGTAAATATCTTGGGGGTTCTTGGCTTGAAAAAAGTGTTCTGTGATATTAGACATAAAGTCAGTCAATGGAACTTAAAGTTTTTGGCTCAAATCAGTGATGACTGAGGTCTGTTGACTTTAATGAAATTATGTCTGCTTAGATGAGGGTTGGAATTATATAAGTGCAGAAAACATCTCTTCATTTTGTAGACTCTGGAAATATTGGCGTAAACCACTGGAACAAACTACCCAGGAGAGAAGTGAATTCTCTCTCTCTTGACATTTCTAAATAAGACTAAATGCCTTTATGGAAGATATATTTTATTCAAACACAAATGATATGGCTCACTGGAAATGTACCTGGATGAAACTCTGTGGCCTGTATTATACAGTCAGATGTCTTTTTGGACCTCAAAATCTAGTGTTCTTCAAAGTTTTTGTCTTATTTTTTTGCAGTCTGGTGTTGTTGGTTATATTTGCTTCTTCTTAACTAAAACTGTAGGCTTCTAGGGAGCCAAAAGCCTTTCTGGAAAATTGCTTGCAGAAGGACTGTAGAGAAGCTACTAAGTGGTTGAGGGCTACCTTCCTGCTGACAGTAATGCTGAACAGTTACTGACATATTAAGGCTCTGAAACAAGAAGCCATTCTCAGAAGAATGTGGTATTCACTGTAACCTTCTTAAGACATATTTAATCATAGGTGAGATAGCAGACATGTTCATTGGACATGATCCATCATTAGGTTTCAGTGCTAACATGATTTGAATGAAGTGAATTCTATTTCTCATAAGCTATTATTTCAGCTTTTTTTTTTTTTTTTTTCCTTAGTTTCAGTCATGCATTACAGTGTCAGGAAATATTTGGTTCTGAATTTATAACTTATCCTTACAACACTAAATTCTGGATTCACATACGTTTTGAAGATGGAAGCTTAGCTGCTGGCACAGAAGAAAAATATCTCCTGAAAGAAATGGCTGGACTTAACATCCATCTGTAAACTGGATCAGTTTAGCACTGGCAAGAGTCCATTTGTGATCAATCTGCTAACAAAAGGGTGATAGAGTGGCTACTTTCCTTGAGTTAAATAACAGAAACCACAACTTGGGGTCAGTCTTTGGTGCATATGTATCAATCTGTAAACAGAGTTGGACATGTTTCTACAAGAAGTTATTTCAACAAATATGGAATTGTCTGTGAAGATCTAAATACAGTCTGAGGTTAAGGGGAGACTACATTTCAACCAACCATTAGGAAAGGGGTTATGTCACATAGGATGGGGATAATTTAAATGCTCCAGAAATGCACTGACTATGGATACACTTTCTGATGGAAGATTGGAATTGAGTACAAATAGAGATTGCTAGGTGCCCTACTGTATGTATTCTTCAGTGATTGCATGTCAGCATAGTGAGGTAAAGGCTTTGCTAATGTAATGCTTAGATGTGCCCTCTTTCATAAGAGCAGAAAGTCCCAAATGTTTGTGCTGAACTACGGGAGCTGTTATTAGTAGATGTTAATGTATCTCAGAAAAAAACTCAGTGACCTGAGAGGAACTGCAATATGCTAAACAACAGTTCTTTAAAACCAGTACTTAATAACAGCAGTTTCCATAGGAACTCAAATCCATGAGAACTGACAAGGTTTTTTAGGGACATTATGACTGGCATATAATAGCAATAATAGTTCTCATATCATTGTTATGTATGCTGTGTGTGTTTTGATTTTCTGACATTATTTTTCAGAATAAAACTTGGGCTGGGTTTTTTCATTTAAAACACGCCTTTTTCTACTACCTCCTTAAATTTCTATGAATGTATTAATATTACTTACAGATAATGTACTTTAAAAGAAGTATAGACTGAAGAATTTGGGATTTGCTTGTGCCATCAAGGAATCTTCCTTTGCAGATTCCAGCTTGAATACAGGCCAGGCCAGCAGAGGAAGTCTTTTAGAGCTGGTAAGAAAATGTCAGATGTGCTGATGAGCAATTGGATGTGTGGATGGAACCATGATCACCCTCCAGTAGATTTTCTAATCTCCTGTTACTGATCAGAGCCAGGGCCACCTGACACCATCTCAGTATCTGCTTCCTACTCATGATGGATTGCTCCTGACATCTAAGTTGCACTCAGTAAGCTGACAATCACTCTTCTTTCTGCCAGCATCTGCATGATATCACAGTTTACATCCTTGTTAGTAGTCTAATTTCTAAGTCTATGTACAAGCAAGATCTCAATCTTTTGCCTCTGTACTTCCATTCATCTGGACTCCTTTCATTATTCCTCTACTCATTCTTGGCTAAGATACAGTATTCTGTAATTTATAATGTTGCTGCCTCCTTTGATGAATCTGAAGCAGGCAGGAGAAAGCTTTACAGGTTGTCCAGCCTGCTATGAGATGGACTGATCCACCTTTAGTATTAGTAGCAGCTATACATTTCAGTTTCAGAGATTTTCTGACCCAGCCAAGCCTTTGCCAAGGGTAAGTGTCCCCATCTTGCCTGCCTGCAATTTCTCCCCTTTCTTCCCTTACCTGCACAAGTGGCTTTATATGGGGCATGTATTAGTGTCACATTCACTAAATAATATATAGTGTGTTTTTTCTCGATAATGTATTAAGGAATGCATAAGTATTGCTTGTTTGTCTACCCAGCAGTCCAGAAAGTACTGTATTATTCTTCAGATAGTGGAGCGGTTTGCACTTACACAACTTGCAAAGCAGTTCTTTAACAGAAATGATTCTCAAATGTAATTCCAAAGTCCTTGTCCTGTAATGGTGTAGATTTCCTCTGAGACTCCCCCTGAAAGAGAAATCCTTTGGTTTGTTGGTATGACAAACCCATTTAATAGTAAAAGTCCCTGGAAATAAACATAATGTGTTTTATTGGTGTTTTTACACATTGAACTGTAGGGGGAGGTAAGGTCAGACGTTGAATATACAAGGCAACAATTGACAAAGTAATGTACAGCATTTTTTTGGTGTCCAGCCAAGGATTTGTAGTGCTTTTAAAATGGTAAAGTACATAGCAAATATTTGATATGCCAAGCCACAGACAACGGTTGATGATGGTTATGGAGTGAAGAGACTCTGTAAGTAGTCCCTGTAGTGTATTTACTATGCTGTACGTTTTGCACATGCTATTTATTATACTGCTAGTATTATGTTTGTAGTCATTCTTTTCCCATAGTATATTATCATGAACAGAGACCCAGCAAGAGTGTCTTACTTATTGTGAAATAAGAGTTATACTTCTTGCTGTCCCCTTCTTTCTGTAAAAATCAAGTTAGCATTTTTAGGAATGAACAATGTAGAAGTGTTTTATTACCATATAGCAGATTTGTCTGGAAAAAAAAAAGGAAGATGTAACAACATTAAAACAGAAAAAGCAAAACCAAACAAAAAACTAACAGTGACACCCCAAACCCAAAGGGAATTGTGCTAATTAAGAAATCGGAGAAAGCTCATGTTTTACACTTGTGTTCTCCACTCATTTGCTTCCTTATTTCTCTGTTCATTTTCCCACCATCACCCCTATTCATTTCTTTTTTATTGCCTTTTCCCATTCTGACACGTCTACATCAGAGCAGAGTTTTCTGCTCTTATGAAGGCATGATCTGGCTAGCTACGAATTTGCCAACTCACTTGCCCTGAGCAATGCAGCTGCACCAAACCAGAGCTCAGCATATGCTGAACACCTCTGCAGGTGAGAATTGCAACCTTTGCTTTTGCTAATGTGTAAACTGGATGCTACATCACTGTGTGTGAAGACATTTCTTTCTTTTCAGTTATAGATGTGACTAATACAGTGTTTGATTTAGCCATAGCGTCTGTTGCTATGTTTTCCCTCTCTTCTCCCTGACGGTGCTGCATAATATAGTGCAGTTTGGTAGATGCTGTCCAGGGCCCAGCACAGTGTGGTAAGTTATGCCTCTTTGGAATAGCCATGATATTTTTTTTTCAAGCATTCTACCACTTAATCAGAATCCTGTCATTGTTCAGGAATGAAGAGCATTGGAGGTGAGAAGTTCTCTAGATATCTGTCCATATTCTCCTACATCCCGTGCCACCCATGACTATATTCTTGTGGAGCCTGGATCATATTCCTAAATTGCTTGTTCATCTTAGACAAAACTGAAGGAATATTTCTAAGAAATACCAATAAAAGTATTTTAACTACCCAAGGAAGCTCAAGATACTGGCAAGGTACTGTAAAAAGGGAGAAAACATCACAAAAGATAGTGAAGGTACCATTCTGTATTTCCTCCACAAAAAATCTCTCAGAGGAAGAAGTATAACTGTTAATTGCCTCCATGAGATGGTACCCAAAGTACAGCAATGGCTTCAGTATGAAGCCCAAATACCAGATTAAGTGCAAGGTCAGTGTTTTATTAATAAATTCCCAGGCAAAACATCACTAATCATATAGAATCATAGAATGTTTTGGGTTGGAAAGGACCTCAAAGGTCATATAGTTCCAAGCCTTCTTCCATGGCAGGGACCTCCCCCTAGGCCATGTTGCTCAAGGCCTCATCCAACCTGGCCCTGAATTCCTCCAGGGATGGAGCATCCACAGCTCCCCTGGGCAACCCGTTCCAGTGTCTCACCACCCTCAGGGTAAATAATTTATTTCTAATTTCCAACCTAAATCTACCCTCTTCTAGTAATCACTACAGAGCGCAGCAAACTGCAACAGCCAACGTCAATCTTTGACATGTATAGCAAAAAAAAAAGAGCGTGGCGTGAATCAGATAAACTAATATTGAGAACAAATGAATCAATATTTTGATCTGCAACTGTTAACAGACATAAATCCCTCCTAATATGCTCTGGTCAATCTAGTATTATCTCAAACTCCTCTCACCCCACATTGGGTGACAAAAAGGGCTGTCACAGTATAACACCAACTGGCAACAAAGCCCCATACAGCTACTCCCTCCTGTAGCAGGATGGGTGGAAGAGTATTGGAAGGGTAAAAGGGAAAAAACTCATGGGTTGAGATAAAAACAGTTTAATTACTGAAACAAAATAATAATAATAATTATTTTAAAAACTGTAATTAAAAGGAAAATAACAACAAAAAGAGAAATAAAACCCAAGAAAGACAAGTGATGCAAATGAAAACAGTTTCTCACCACGAACCGACCAATACCTGGCCAATCCTTGAGCAGAGGTACCTCTGAGCGTGACATCATATGATATGGAATATCCCTTTGGTCACCTGGGATCAGGTTTCCCAGCTGTATCCCTTCCCAGCTTCTTGTGCACCCCCAGCCTGCTTGCTGGTGTGATGGTGTGAGGAGCAGAAAAGGCCTTGACTCTGTGTAAGCACTGCTCAGCAATAGCTAAAATATCTCTGTATTATCAACAGTGTTTTCAGTACAAATCCAAAACACAGCCACATACTAGCTACTGTGAAGAAAATCTACTCCAGCCAAAACCAGCACACCTGTGCTTAAGTGTTTGTGAGGCTAAAGCCTGCAACTTTCATCTCAAGGCATCTACTATTTACTGTGTGTGTTTGGTAGACAACTTTAAACAATGCACCTTTATTCTGTTTACAGCAACTATAGATCTATTTCTTTGTGTTTGTAGAAATCCACATTTGGCATTTTTAGAGATGCCAGAGCCAAGCTCAAACCTCAGTGTTTGGATATGGGATGATCGTAGGCACATGTCCTGTCTGTTCCACAGTTTTGTAATTTTTTTTAAATGTATTTGATTATACACTAGGCTTATATAATGAAAACAAAGCTTTCATTAGCCTGGTTTGGGAGGGACTGTGGTTGAAGATGGGGGAGAGGAATGACAGAAAAGGATCATGGGGAGAGAGGCAGAGAAGGATGTAGAATGACAAAGAAACAGTGGTGCTACAGCAAGTGAGGGCAAAAGTTCTAGAGGCAACATTTCAGAGAGGAATGACAAGAGCTGGCTCCCTCTCAGCTCCTTTGGAGAAGTGAGGAAGCTCACTGGCAATCCAGATGTGTCTTCCTGAGTTTGAGCTGCAGGTACCTTTCTGCCTGTGTGTGAGGCTGACTAGCCTAAGCACGAGACTTTAGGAGCCTAGCTGCCCTGGAGTTTAACCTTGTAAAGGCTCCTTCCCTGTCACACTTGTAGTTTCCCAGGTCCCTGCCGTAGATGGGCTTATCTGGATTTCTGGGAGAGGAAATAAAGAGGCTAGAAGGATCAAACTGAATGAAAAATGGTAGTCTCTTCAAGACTGTATTTTAAATTAAATTAAAATTAAATCATTTTGATGCGACGCTTTTTATAGGTTTTATAGCATCATGAGACCTGATCAACTGACAAGCAGGGATGAACAAAGCCTATCCAGATTCCTCTTTGCTAAGGATGTATTTCACAAATCGGAAACTGAAACAGAGTAATTACAATGCTTGGATCTCAGCCAGACAGTCTGGGACAGAGTGGTTGACCATTCACATCTGTTCTGTGCCTGTTCTACAAGACCTCTTTTCAGATTAGGAGCAGTAACGAACTTAACCAAAATGGAGGTAATTTATGGTGATATGCAGAGCATGGCATGAAAGTGGGCTGGAGTTTTCATGGGCATGAAAAGACAGAAAACCTAAACTATAGGGAAAAAATCTCTTTCTGAAGATGAAGGGCAAGATTCTCAATTGATGTACATCTCTGCAGCTTGGCATCAGTGAAGCTATGCTGATTTACACCAGCTGAAAAATCTGGAAGGGAACAATGCACTTTTTGTTTTATTTTTATGTGCTCTTCAGACCATCCATCACATTCAGTTGGAGAGGAATAACATTTGGTAGATGTTTAGTCTTGATTTTTTTCCTGAATTGGGAAGTGAGTTAAATGAAGACAGAATAAGGCAGTTTTATTATTAGAGCTAGCTGAACAGTCTGAAAAAAATTAAAATTAAGTTAAAAAAGAATTTGTCAAATAATGTATTTGACATCATAACAAAATACAGGCACATGCATTATCTCTAATAAGAGTTGTTAATAGAAATTTAGAGAAGTAGGTTGTACTGAATATGACTAGATGTACAAAGAGTTGACTGTATGAAACTGTCTGCTAATCCATCTCTTCTATAGTATATCTTACAGAGTCTCTGCCTGTTGCACCTTTATCATCCCGTGACATCACTTGAGTGCTGAATGTTGTCAGAATACTCAAGACCCAAGGATCATCAGTTCTGTTTTAGGGACTGATCTGGCTTAGGATTGCTGTCTGCCTCTAAGATACAGATAAGCTGCTGAGCTTATTTTGCTGCAGTGGTTGAAATCATGTGCCAGTACTTCTGTGTACCCTTTACAAGTGGCTCATTCTGAAGAAAGAGTGATGGAGCGGTGACTTTCACAGACATACGAGCACTGTGCTAAAGCAATAGAAATGATGTATGGACTGAGATCCATGCTGACCCAAAGGAGTAAGTGATTGTGAGGGGCTTATTTCTGTGTCTGCCTCAGCCTATTGTCAAAGGTGGACAGGAGGAACAGGCAATGCCAAACTGCTGGGTCTCACATG
>JAVSBS010010655.1:21428-36498 GCA_033124195.1 Coracias cyanogaster
GCAGTGGCACAGAACAGGAGATGACTGATGCTAGGAAAAGTTTTGGAGCAGATCATTTCCCCAGTGGACCAAGGAGCTGGATTGCAGCTCTGGGACTTGCCATTTAGGACTAACTCTACTGCTGGGGAATACATATATTAAATGCCTATTATTCAAGCCTGACAGTCAGTCACAGCCCAACATGTACTGTCTTTAAAAAATCAGGTTTTTTGCAGTTTATTGTGGGAAAAATATTCTTAAAACATTATTCTCAAGGCTACCAGCCAAACTGTACAAACCATCCTTCTAGTCAATGGCAACTAGTTGTGGGGAAAATGCACTTTGTCTTTCATAGATATTTTTGCAATGCCTAATTATTATATTTTGCATACCAAAGAATTGTGTGAGTTTTCAACAAGAGAAGTGTTAAAATTTCTAAAACCTCTTCTGGGAGAGTCTCAGTTGATTTGGAAACACTGAAGAAGCCAAATTTACCTCCCAAGCAGCAAGCTAGGACAAATAGCTGGGGAGTCCAGGGAGCAGACCACCTTGCTACTCAGCAAGGCAGGTGGGGCAGGGCTGTGGTGAACCAGCCAGCAGCCAGCCTCTGCATCAGGGAATGCTCAGTTTGAAATAGGTTTACCCAGTGTGAACGTGAGATTAACCTATTGTGAAGTGTGGTGGGAGAGGAAATGCCACTAAGCACACATTTAAATCTCTTGTCTTCCAGCACAGGGAACTTAAGGTAGAACAGCAAGGAGATTCACTGGCAAATCACTTTATGAAGAAAATGGAAGATAAATTATCAGCTCTGGCTTCTGATGATGGGTGAGTGAGATTTGAGCGTGCACTTTATTTGACCTGCAAACTGCATGTGGAAGGAACATTTTCTTCTACAAATGTGGCAGACAACGTAGTGTTATGCCCTTTACCAGGAGAGACAGCGAATACAGCTGAGTTGAGAGTGGGGAGTTCCTTCACATCACAATAGCAGCCCAAGTGAGTAAATATTATGTGGGTTGTGGTGGTACACAGTAGTACACCAAATGTTGCTCACATGCCTTTAGAGGTGTTCAGTCTAATTCAGTGGCTACCCAGCTCGTTTAGTGCCAGAGACCTCTATAACAGTATGCTGCTTTTGGACACCTAGTTCCTGAAAACATAAATCCCTGTGTGTGGTTACTGCACAACCAGGATCTGACTCATTGCTTTGCAAAGCACTTTTAGTTGCTTTGGAAACCTGATGATATGCACTATGCAAACCCAGTAACCATGCTACTCCAGTAACGGCCTACTATCTCAAACTTGTCAAGAAAATTTTGTTCTCTGTTATCCACACCATAGCCACTAGGAACTTCATGCAACAACCCAAACAGGATCCTGTAGCTCCAACGACTGAATCCATCCCCTTGGTGTTCCAGCTAATGGGGAGCTCTCAAAAGGTGTTAGCAGCATATAGTCCACAGCACAGTATTGCACAATTTTCTTTCCATACAGTAGGGGGTAGTAAAATACTCAGAGACTGCATGTGCAAGGAGAGAGCATCAAATAGTAGAGCAACTGAATGGAAAACAAACAAAAAAATCTATTTTTAAACTGAGCTAAATCCATATAATTTTAAATGGGGAACCTTTTGAGTTCTTGTTTTACAAGTTCCATAAGTGTTTGAATGATGTTATTTAAATGTGTAATGACTTGGCCTATGAAAAAAATATGTATTAATTGCTACACTTTCAGGATGAAAGTATTAAACATTTTAATAGTGCTCTGCATGTTTAGAATGCAAACAAAAGTGCTTATTGTGAACCTGCCAATTAAAGTAGCTGCCAATAGGGAAAGAAGACATGCCTGTGGCTTTCTTTGGGTTAGCTGAGGTCATGTCTACAACTAACCCACAGGTTCTTAAAGAAGTTTGGCAGCTGAATGCATGAAAAACCCAAGCAATACTCCAATCTTCCTATTAAAAGTTTTGTAGCTGTTTTGGTCTGACAGTAACATTTACAGAACAACATCAAAGCTTTTTAATTTTTGTTTGTTTGTTTTAAAAAAGTATATAATGTTTAAAAAATGCAAAGGACTGTCTGAGATGTCAGTGCTAAGAACCAAGTTACAGGAATTCTCTTGAGCTTCAGAATTTTGTACATGACCATAGTCTAGTGCAATACGCAGCTCATAAACTATCAAGGAAATCCAGGGGAAGCCGAGGGGAATAGTAATGTGCTTTGAGCCAAGGGACAGTTTAGAACTTCACTGCTTCAGAGCTTAGAGTTTTGAAGTAACAATTTCATTTCTATTAAGTCATTGTCTACATATTTCTATAGTACCATTTAACAACACACAGAGTGTATCAGTAGCATGATGTTTCTCTTCCAAAAAGTGCAGAAAACCCAGACTTTTCATTTCCTTATGGATTTCATAGAAATGCATAACCTGTGGAATTGGTTTCTAGTCATGTTCTCCCACCAGCTAAGCCTGATAAGACTTAAATCCCAGCTCACTTATTCCACTGTATGTTAAGAGCAATCTGAATGACTAACACAAAAGGCACACTGGCGTAGAGAGCTGTGAAGAGCTGAGACTCTGGCTCAGTCTTCCCTATTGGGGGAGGAAAGCTGTATTTAAATCCATATATGAAATGGAACATATTTATTTTTCATTTCTACAAATGTTTTAAAAAATTAAATCTAAACTGTGTATTTCTATCTCATAGGGCTTCATAGGAAGATTCTGAAGAGGATATATAAGTCCTTTGGCGAGTGTATACTGAATTTGTGTTATATAATGCTTTGAATTTTATTGGTAACTATTACTAAAGATTCTGAAGTAAATTAAAAAGACAACCTATAAGCCAGATATATTTTATTTTCAAGAATCTCTAGCTATCACTCACATATCCTTGCCAAATGTGTCATTTCTCTTAGCAACAGTATAGATGGCTTTAACAAGTATTTTTAACCTGTGAAATAGAGTCACAGAGCTCGCTTCAGAAATGTGAAGTTATGCTCAGATACCTAAGGGCTTGATAAATTGCTTCCCCTCCTCACAAGACCATGGAAGTTATTCTTGCAGGGTAGTAGTTAGTAGTTCTGTAGTTTGGATGGATTTTTGTCTTTCTAGTTGAATCTGGCTTTACTTTTTTCTAGTATTATAAATTATTGTATGTGTGATAAAACACACACACATATCTTGGGAAAAGAAGCTGGTGCAAAGATAACATTAGTTATATACAGATCTCACTGTAATTCATCCATATTTTACAGTTAAATTTCCACCTGAGGTAGCACGGACTAATTATTAGATGGCATCCTGCTAGCCATAGTTTCAACAAGAAATTTCCCAAATGTCACTTGCAGTTTTGCCTACAGATAGCGTGTAGTGAAATCTTTAGTGCTGTTTAAAATCCCTTTAAAAACAAGTATTTCTGGGATGGAAGATGCTAGCGGCAAAGATACTTAGTTGCTATTAGCCAGGCAAAGTAAAAGATTGACCAGTCCTTTAACGCTAACTTGTTGGTGTTTTCTGTCATCACTGTAGGATGTATAAGGCATAATGATGTTGCAACGTAGCTGAATCTGGTTATATATGTGCTAGAAGCACACATCTGTTGCTGAATGTAATGCACCTTTTTTCCATCTAATGAGTAAAGGCACAGAAATACATGGAGGTTCTCGCATCTCACTCTCTCTCTCATTCCATCTTTGGATTGCCTATGAAGTGCTCCAAGTGCAAACTAACATCTGAATTTGATATACCAGATCCTGCTATCTCACTCAAACCACCTTGTTGTAAGGCACATTAATACTTACCAATATAAGTCAAATATTCTCTTTACTTTCAACATTTATTTAATCAAGTGGGTCAGATAGACCTGCAATGAAATCACAGTGCAAGTATCCTCTTTTAAGCTTTCTACAGCATCCTGTCTTCTTCAAGGATCTTTTTTAGATGGTGAGTTTCATGGGGTTACCATTATCTTTATTTATGTCTTGGTCAGTGATAAACACTATTTCAGTGTTTAAAGGTTAATCATAAACATTGGCAAATGTGCTTATAATAAAAGAGATTTGCCTGACCTGGTGCCTTAATACTGTTAAATCTTTTAGAAGAGTCCTTTTGATATCCACTAAAGCTTAATTCACCAATTCTTGAACTTTATTCTGAGTACTGATTTTCAAATAGTAGGCTTGGAATAAAATTCGAAAATAAGGTTGAAAAGCTCATATTATAATGAGATACTTGCCTGGCCATCAGGACTGGAACAGGAAATGCATAAAGTTCAGTTTTCCTGTAGAGCTCTTGCTTATAGGTAACCTTATGGTTAGATCTGAAATTTGGAAAAAAGAAAAAAAAGGCTTGTGAAACTTGTTTTAATGTCAGATCCACATGACTGGCAGGAATAGGAATGCTGATATAACTGGGGATGAATATCTTTAATTTTTTTCTGTAGGAATTGGTGAAAGACAGGGTTAGGGTTTCAAAAAGGAAGGCTTAATCATCTCTGATTTATTGCTGGATTTATAAGGGTTCAGAAGGAACCTGGTGTAGTCATGAGCAAATATTTTATTTTCAGTATTCCTGGACACATCTTCCATTTAAGGATGGTTTGGGATAAGGCTAAGGGACTTGGAAAAAACATGTCAGAGAGAGTAGTATGGCGTAGGCAGGAGCATATGCTTCGTATTAGGTATTCCAGTACAGATTCATCCTCTCTTTACAGTATGTGTTAATTTTAGGGCTAGGGCTAGAATCAGGTTTTCAGAAAAGAAGGTAGAAAGCCTTTTTATTCTTGCATTTTTCAAGACTGGCAGAGATAGGATGGGCGCTTGCATAATTGGGAACAAATGCCTTATATTCGGATTTACTATACACATTGGTTACTTTGAATTAATAAATTTTAGGCTTAGGTTTAGGGTGTCATTATGACCTAAAAGAGAGAGGCCTCTTCAGCCAAGCTTGCTGCTGGATTGTTTAGGACTCACAGAGATTAGAAAAAATATTGTTTGCTAATGAATCTGAATAAATTTTCTTCATTAAACAGTCACTTGGTTAGATTTCCGTTTTTAGTTAAAAACAGGAGTAGCATTAGGAAGAAAATGCTTACTGAGCCTAGCTTGTCACTGGGTCTGGCGTAGCTTCAGGGACAGGAAGCAGGTTAGTATGATGAAGGGCAAATGCTGTTATTCAGATTTCTTATGGAGTTTGTTTGCCTGGCTGGGAAGGGTAGTGATTTAGGAAGACTATTGGTGATGATACCACTGGTGCCTTTAATACATGCTGCAAGAATTGTTTCACTGCTCATATATTAAGTAGGGTTGTTGCTGGGTTTTGTATCTCATGTCTGGGGGTGGAAAAGGTTTGACCTGAAAGTTTAGGATGAGGGATGATACCAACAGCGGATGTTTCATATTCTCGGATTCCTGTAGGGATTAGTTCTGCAATTGCATTTCAGTTTAGATTAGAATTGCTTTAACTTTTGAGTGTAGAAAATGAGGCTTGAAGAAGTCACTTGAATAAGGCTTGAAGAAGTCAATGTCCTGTTGGATTCTTCATGATATCAGGGATAAGAGCCTGATCAAATCCCGATAATTTGTTCAGGTTTTGCTCTAGCTGTTGTTTACCTGGCTATAATCGTAACCTTGTGATTGTGTAAGGACTTGGGAACTGAAAGCTCATTGCTCCCGTAGTGCTATTAGATTCCGTAGTACTGGTTTCGGTAGAAGTGCTTATAGAAGAAATTGATGATAATGAAGAGCAACATATGATATTCACTATAGGAATCTAGAGAAACTTGGGAACTGGGTTACCATTTTGTGTAAAAATTTGTTCTGAAGAACCAGAGGACACAGGAATGAATCCATGGGGTTTGTCCTGGGGCCTGCAATGTTCCCAATATTAGTAAATAGTCTGGAAATGAGCTGTCTTGGTTTGCTGACAATAGTAAGTTATTCTGATTAGAATCATAGAATTATAGAATAGTATGAGTTGGAAGGGACCTTTAAAAGTCATCTAGCCCAAGGTTCCTGCAGTGAGCAGGAACATCTTGAACTAGACCAGGTTGCTCAGAGCCCCATCCAACCTGACCTCAAATGTTTCCAGGAATGGGAAATCTACCACCTCTCTGGGAAACCTGTTCCAATGTTTCACCACCTTTGTCGTAAAAAGTTCTTCCTTATATCTAGACTAAATCTACCCTCTTTTGGTTTAAAACCATTACTCCTTGTCCTATTGCAACAAGCCCTACTAAAACGTCTGTCCTCATTTTTCTCATAAGCCCCCTTCAAGTATCAATAAGATCTCCTTGGAACCTTCTCTTCTTCAGTCTGAACAACCCCAACTCTCTCAGCCTTTCTTCACAGGAGAGAGATTCCAGCCCTCTGATTATTTTTGTGGCCCTCCTCTGGACCTGCTCCAACAGGTCTGTCTTTCCTGTGCTGAGGACTCCAGAGCTGGATGCCGTACTCCAGGTGGGGTCTCCTCAGAGCAGAGTTGAGGGGCAGAATCACCTTTCTCAAGCTGCTGGCCATGCTTCATCTGATGCAGCCCAGGATATGGTTGACTTTCTGGGCTGGCACATTGCCAGCTCGTGACCAGCTTTTCATCCACCAGCACACCAAAGTCCTTCTCTGCAGGGCTGCTCTCAATCTTTTCATCCCCCAGCCTGTACTGATACTAGGGATTGCCCCGACCCACATGCAGGATATTGCACTTGGCCTTGATGAACCTCATGACACTGACATGGGCCCACTTCTCAAAATTGTCCAGGTCCCTCTGGATGGCATCTCTTCCTTCAGGTATGTCAACTGCACTACTCAGCTCGGTATTATTGACAAATTTGCGGAGGGTACACTCATCCTACTGCCTGTGTCATTGATTAAGATATTAAACAGCACTAGTCCCAGTATGGAGCCCTGAGGGACACTGCTTGCCACAGATCTCCATCCGGACATTGAGCTGTTGACCACTTGAAGTGCTGGGGCCTGAGTTGTGGGCCCTGAGTTGGAGCTGACCTGTGAATGAGCTACAACTAACAGAATGTTTTGTTTTTCCTATTGGCTTCATGTTCCAGAGGCAGAACCTGGCCCACCTGTGTCTTTGTGGCTGTGCCCTCACCCAGGTGGTCGTGGTTGGGCTGGTAGGCGAGGCCAGGATTATATCAGACAGGAGCTGATCCATTGGAGGAGCTTTCTGTTGGGTGTGGCTTCTGTTGGGGCTGGTTGCATCTTCCATGTGAAGGGTCACTGAGGGAGCCATCTCTGTCCATTGCATCCAGCAGGAGATGCTGGCATCATAGTGGGCAGTGGAGGAGCTGGGCCCATAGGAACCTATGGCAGGACTGTCTGAAGGGAGAGTTCTGACGGGATGTTGCTGAGTTCAGCATTGGCCTGTGTGATCAGGCAACTGATGGCAGCATAAAATGCTGGTGGCTGAATCAGCACAACACCACTACCTTCTGGATGCAACCCTCTGGCCAATTCCTTTTCCATTGAAGAGCCCACCAATCAAATCCATATCTCTCCAATTTAGAGAGAAGGATCTAGTGGAGGATTATGTCAAAGGCCTTACTGAAGTTCAGGATAAATGCTATCTGTAGCTCTTCCCTTGTCACTAATATAGTCACTTCATCATAAAAGGCCACTATGTTAGTCAAGCAGCACTTGCCCTTGATAAAGCCATGCTGGCTGTCTTGAATCATCTCCCTGTAAGTAGAGAAAAATCTCAGCAGCTGCTTCTTCCAGTGAATCCCAAACTATGTTCACTGTCACCTTTTCACCTCAGAAAAATCTGATTTTGATGTGACAGTTTGGTATTTTATTGTCTGGGACCACTGGCGAAGAACAAAGTAATTGCATTTTCTACCATGTGTTTTTTTGAGCAAGTAAGAAATATCTGTCCATTAGGATTTCTTTGATTATAATAAGATATTCAAATTAAAGTGTCTTTTGGCTTTCTAATGTCAGATATTTGCAGGAGAAAATACTTTGGAGACTTGATAATTACTTGGAGTAACTAAGGTGTGGAATATAGCAGAGCACAAAACTCTTCTTAAGGATATCTAATGGCTCCTTTTAGTTATGAGATTCAGCTTCTTAATTCATCCTCCCAAAAATGCCTTCTGGGTCTCCCTTCTGATACAGACACTTTCTACAGTCTGAATGCATTTTGTTTTGTTGCAGTATTTTGCGAACACAGTAGAAAGCGGCAATAGCATTAGATGTGTCCTTTGATGCCCTGTGATTTGCAGCAGCAGCAGGAGTGATGATCTTGTATACAGTATGAAACAGTAGCTCACTAGAATTTTCTAAACTAGCATTGGCTCTTCACCATGTCCCAGAACCAACCTGGCATTTCATAATAGAGGAATCAAATGTCTTTTGGCAGTATCTGATGTCATAGTTGCTCAGAGCCTGATCTCAGAATTTGGCTGTCAGGAGTCACTCTGTCTGTACTCAGCTATGTAAAGCAGACAACAAATAATGTGTGGTTCAGCAGTGCTGTGACCTTTATACAATGTTCATCAGATTGGGTGGAGGCAGGATTATTACTAATTTTAAACTGCTAATACATGTTGGTTTTTTTCAATCATAAAGCTAATGGAAGCCTATCAACAGAAGTATACAGCATGTTGCTTCGAAGGGGATCTCATTTTCACCGAAGAACTCACAAGCAAAATGACAATGTAATGTGCTTGAACAGAACTGTTGCACCTCTCTTTATGCTGTCCTGCCACGAGTGATGTGTTTGCTGCCTTAAGAGAAGGACAACTCCTATCTTCCTTTTGGCATGTTAGCTAGAAGCGGAATAATTGATCACTGCTGAGCACAAGTGCCGTGTTTGATGATCAAAGGTTTAGTCTGTGCTGAGGAGCTGCTGAAATTTTTTAGAAGAAAATATTCTGTGTAATATGCCTGTATTACTACTCTGCCAAACCTCTGAGGCTATTGGGGTAAAATGGCTTTCTTTAACATCTTGTGATCTGCCTGATCTGGTCTGCTTGTAATATGCAACATTTATCACTTGTGGGTTTTGGCACGTGTCATAAATCAGTTGAGCACTACTGAGGTAATATCTGAATAGCAGTTAAGCTGTAAGTGAATTATGGGTTATTTTCTCATAGTGGTCATCTACCACACATAATGTGAAGAAAACAGAGCACAGCTTTGTATCCTGATACTTTCCTGTATTCTTGTACCTTTAGGAAAGTAAAGGTATGTGGCTTCTGCTTCTGTTTTACACAAGTAATGACTGAAAACATGAAGATACCTTCAAGAATGAAATGATTGTATCACAAAGAGTTCTTTTTTAATAAACAATGTATAAATAAACCGGAGGTCATACAGGATTAAAACACTAAATCAGGAATAAGGCAGAACAAATTCAAGATTTTAGAGCTGCAAACTCATTATCTTTATTGTGAGTTGTATGATACTTGTGGTTGTCTTTAAAGTCTTATCTTTTGCAGACATGCGTAATATAAGGACCATACCTTTCTTTTAATGTCATCTTTCTGAATACAATAGTTGCATCATAAGATTTGAAAATGTGAATTATAAGGACTAGAGCATGAAAAGATGTAACAAACTAGCAGTTTGCACACATTCTGCTGGTTGTGCAAATTTTCAGTTTCCACATCAGACTTCTTGTCTGAGTGACCTTCATATGGTCGATCTCCCAGAAATTGGAGTGGTCTAGTTGGACCATGGAATTGCATCCATAAAATTGAGTAGGTCTGTTCTGATCTGTTTCCAGTTGAAGCTCAGATTGAGCAAAGCTGCGAAGTCTCCCTGTGTTACAAAGATCACTGTAATTTTTGCACACCTCATGCCGCATCATATATGCTCAGAACTGGAATTTATCCCTGGCAAGAGCTATTCTTCCTGAGTTATGTCTGGCTTGCCTGTTCTCAGTTGTGAAGTATTTATCCATTTCCTGGTGTCAGCTACTAAATCCAGTGGGATTATGGTCCCTTTTATATAAAATTCAATCTACTACTGAATCCAAGAAGTATTACCACTTGTTTCATGGGCTTCTTATCAATAACTTATTTTGGCCTATTGGTCTTAGAACAGTTTTATTGTACCTCATTAGCATCTGGTCTTGCTAATCCATGATGTGTTTGGAATTGAAGTGCAGGTGGCTCTGCCATCTAGTTTGATTTGGATTGATTACTGATTTAATAATATAACAGCAAAAATGGCAGCTGAGTGTCTGTCTGCCTTTTTCTGTAATAAATGTACATAAAGAATCTTTGCATCTGCTAACTGACACTGCAGATTGCTTTCCCTTCAGTGGAGGTCTTTCCAAATGGTCCCAGAAAAAGCAAGAATGCATGCTTGTGTTTTTCCTGGCATATCAGTGGTATATGAAGATACGTTGGTTCTGCTTCCTCTGTTTCTGTCACTGCATCTTATAGGCTGGCCATTAATTTTTCTGTCAAATTGCTGTCTGTAGCACATGTGTTAGATGGCATCTACAGCACATGGCATCTGCATTCTCCATACTGTTTGCTTAGTTTGATGTTGGAGCACTTGTTCTGTAGCAATACATTATCATTATATTCCTTTCACTGCTCACTTTAGCTGCTCTCTTGGCAAGTGGCATGTTTCTAAGGCTAACTTACTGCTTTAAAAATGTAGAAATGATCTTGCTTTCATTCTTTCTGAGATTACATGTGGGTGCCAAGAATGTGAGTGCTGCAGTATAAATGTTTTTTTTCTCACTATTCAACACAAATATTTATTCAGGTAAAGGCAAAACAAAACACTTTTTTGCCTACTGTTCTTTCTGGGCTCGTTGAACATTTTGATGACCTGTTCCAGCATTCACAGCATTATTCCAACAGGAATGTCCTGATTATCTTTGCCCCCCCACCGTCAATGCTATAACAAAGGTTTTTCTCATCTTCCATTATAAATTCTGCATGGAGGCTTAGTTCTTGCTTTCACAATTTTAATGCATGGATTTTATCTAGAAATCTACCATGCCCGCTAGCTGACATCACTCCATGCTGATGATTTCCTTTGTTTCTTGCCCATATTTTGTGTCTTTGTAATTTGTGTTCTCTTTATTATTGTGGATCTTACAAGATTAACCACTGCTGTCATCTTCCATATGCCACATGCTGAGTAGTAACATAGGAAAACACCACATTTCTTAAGTAAAATGGCTTTAGATTGAGAGAACTGTAACAGAACTGAAGCCTTGTGGAAAGCCAGTGTCCCCAAATGGCAAAGACTACATTTAAGGCCTTTGGTCCTATTAACTTTTAAAGCCTTCAAGGAATGGAGAAAGTGGGAATGAGCTCTGATGATGGACAGGGATGGAGAGTGCATCAAGGCCTAAGCTAACCATGCTATATCATTATCCCCCTCAGTATCAGCGCCCCTGACTTCTTTCTGGATTAATTTTGGAGCAGAGTCTCAACACCAGGTCAGGAAGGCACTTTCCATGGGAACAGTCTTGCTGAAATATTCCTTTAGACGGTAGCACTGTGTTGGCAGTAATGTGGTGCTCAGCAGGTGAAGAAGAGATGCTGTTACAAAGGTGTTTCTGGTGGGAGAGGTGGAAATCAGATGCAAGGCTGCTGAGCCCCTTTGCAGGTTTTTCACTCATCACTCTGGGTGATTAGTTGATATCTGGGGGGAATGCTTTTGCAAATCGATGACAAAATATAATCATTTGTTGCAATTCTGCCTATACGAACTCCCATTTCCCTGAGTGCTGTTAGAAGTAAACATTAGGGCTCATTGCTTTAATGCTCCCCTCAGACAATGGTCTATCCTAACCTCCTCTTTCTTGCTTAATTTCTTTATCAAAATCATCCTACATGCTCTCTAGTTGTCTCTGGGACTTTCCTGCTTCCTTCTCTTAGAAAGAAATTCTTTATTGAGAGAGTGGTTGGGCACTGGAACAGACTGCCCAGGGAGGTGGTGGAGTCACCATCCCTGGAGGTGTTTAAAAAATAAGTAGATGTAGCACTTGAGGCTATGGTGTGGTGGTTAGGGAGATGTTGGGATGAAGGTTGTTCTTGATGATCCTAGAGGTCCTTTCCAACCATAATGATTCTATGATTCTATGATTCTTACCTGAGGATGCTCCTCTCACCCCTCAGTAGGGATGTGCATGGTGCAACATAACAGTAGAGCCTCCAGCACGACGTGAGGCCAGTATAATCTCCTTGTGGCTGGAGAAGTTGTAGGATCTGCTGTGAAGAGTATGTACAAATTCTGGTTTTGGATCATAGTGGATTGGGATCAAGCTGAGTCAGGAGGAAGAAGCAATGTGGTGCTGAGCCCTTCTACCCTGGCAGGGGCAGGTAATTCCCCTCTGTCCCCTTTTTCCTGGGGGAACTAAGTCCTAAGTGCATTGGCACTGAACTTCAGACAGTCAGCCCCCAGTTATCCTCCAGCTTGGACAAAATGCCCAGTGCCAAGCACGGGCACAAGCCACAGCCAGCTCCCCAAGCACACCCTGGCAGGGCAGAGTGCTGTGTACTGCTCCTTTGTGTGCCTAAGTTGCTGTTTTCCATGGTTTCATGCATCTATAAGACAGGTTCTCCACCAGCAGGGAGAGATTTACATCAGCTTATCTCTGTTTCTAGATGTGCAAAGCAGCTCTGATGCAGTTTGAGCATCATTTCTCTTGCCAGCAAG
Organism: Coracias cyanogaster; assembly: GCA_033124195.1. NCBI lineage: Eukaryota > Metazoa > Chordata > Aves > Coraciiformes > Coraciidae > Coracias > Coracias cyanogaster. The sequence continues at coordinate 34,058 of JAVSBS010010655.1, forward strand.
TGCAGAACCTGGAGTCAGGATGCCTGTTACCCCAGCGAGGATACGACAGATGGGGCCGGGGCTGAGGAACTGCAAAAAGATGTCTCCAAAGTCCATTGGTACCATGCAAGGAGGGAAGCTGCTGAGACTTGACATGAGTGGCCTTCTGCTTGAATACATGCGGGTGCAGTTTAGTTGCATGAATACCCTGGGGCTGGCTTGATCTCCCTGCCAGGAGGGACAAAGCACAAAGGGTTACATCTCATTTGGTTGGAGCCACTTAGGTGGTGAAGTGGTTGTTGGGGCAGCTGCAATAGCCCATGGGGATTAGACAGGGAGAGACAGGCAGGGCAGGCAGCAGGGAGGGAGGCAATGAGAGAAGAGAGCAGGCACATTGGAGTGGGGAGAGAATGCCAGGGGAGTGCTGATAAATGGAAAAGGCAATTAAGACGCAAAGAAAGAAGAAAGCGAGACCTAAAAGGTAACTGACTAGAAAATTAAAATTATTCAGCTACAGAAAATAGATCTAATGGCTTCAACGTGATGCAGTCCCTGGCAGATAAGCACAAACAGCACATGACGGGGTTTCCTTAAAGGTGCCAGGGAAAAAGAGGAGCCCAAGTCCTTTGGGGTCTTCAGCCTCATTCCTGGCTCCTGCCTATGCCCTGGTTTCCTACTGCAGCCCTCAGGTCCCTGGCTGTCAAATGGCTTTCCCCAAGATGGGCCAGGCACATTTGTCCCCATACCACAACCAGTGGCTTTCTCACATGATGGCCAGTCTGGAGGTGCAGGAGGCCACATGTGTTCTTTGCCTGCAGGACCAAATGCCTTCCCTGTGGCTTGTGGGGTTAGCTACTCCAGCCTCGGTGCTATGCTTTGCTTTCCCCATCCTGAATTGTGGACAGGGTTTTTTTTGGGTGGTTCCTCCAAATTGCTGAGGTTGTTTCAAATTCTAAAATCCTGTCCTCCCTGGTGCTTGCAATCCTTCCCTGCTTGCTGATGCCTGTGGATGGAAGATGTACCCTCTGCTTTCTATCATCTGAGCCATCACCAAAAGCATTACCTGACCTGGGACAGTCTGCATTCATCCCAAGAGTGTCATTTCCCTACATAAAGGGAGAGGTGGTGGAGCCCAAAGCTATGGATACCAGGAAGGCAGGAAGCATGAGCACTGGTGTAATACTGGTGCTGCCAAGAGCTGGGTCCCAGGTTTTCAGGGGCTGAGCCAGGCTGTACAGGTTGCTGGAAAGATAAAAGCTTGCGCAGAGGGGAAATGCAAAGGTGCACACCTGATCTCGAGGAGCAGGTTCAGCCTCTTGCTGATGAACCCCTGTCTGGAGATAACCCAGGAGGGTCTTGCATGGAGGGCACATGTGAAGCCTAAACCATGTCCATGGAATCATAAAGGCACAAGAGGCAGTCCCGGAGGGTGGGAGAGCAAAGGGCTTGGCCATCCCACCCTATCCTTCCTTCTGTCTCTGCTAAAAGAGGGATGTGGGAAGATGGGTTGTGTTCACCAGAAGGCATCACTAGCACCAACAGCCCCAGTGCCTTTGAGAGCAGCTGCTCTAAGTATGGACATTAGGAAGCCTCTCCTGTTTGTAAACATCACAGGGTGCCAGCATTTCCTGCCTAACTCCTTGTTCTGTCTCACTTTTCATCCAGTCTGGGCTCCCAGCTGCTTGTCTCCTGAAGACATGCTGAGAAAACATTGCATATTATAAAATGAGAAACAGTAAACACAGGTTTCTTGCTAGTTTTCTACTTGTTTTTATTCTGTGAGCATCAGCTAAAGCCACGGGGATGGGGTATTTAATTAGAGTATTGTCTTTCACCTGCCTTTAGGCTCTACAGGGTCTTTTCAGGGGGATCCCATTCCAGTGAGATTCAGGAATGGCTTTACTGGGGAGACAATGGGTCTACATCCCTATAGTGTCTCAGCACTGCCTAGCACAGCTTGTGCCTTGGGGTTATCATTCAGCAGGGGGTGAGATGCCAGACAGAGGGCAGGGAAGTCCCAAATCTGTCTCAGGGATGTTTATGGGCAAGATTTAGACTGTGGGACAGATCCTGCCAGGGTCTATCAGATCCCAGTGGATTCTTTCTCTGAAATAATACTGACACATAATTCTATTCCTTTTTAATATCATGTCCCTGAAAAAGATGCCTATGATTTGCACTCAGCGCATTACAGCATCTTCCCCTGGAGGATTCCTGGGCTCTTTACACACTCTAATTAATAATTATCTACCTTACCATCACAGCAATTTATTTATTCAGCTCCAAGGGGCAGGCATGCTGCCTTGCAGACAAAAATACCCCACATCCTCTCAGTGGTGCTGGTGGAAGCTCATGAACAAAAGCAGGCAGCTGTTCTTGGGAGGGGTGGTGGACCTGTGTACCCCAAGGATGTTCTGGTTCTCACGTAAGGGCAAGTCCTGCCAAAAAACAAACACTTCTGT
>JAVSBS010010655.1:40918-67748 GCA_033124195.1 Coracias cyanogaster
ATCATCAGCAAACTTGCTGAGGGTACACTTTGTCCCTTCATCCATGTCATTGATGAATATGTTGAATAAGACTGGACCCTAGGGAACACCACAAGCTACAGGCCTCCAACTAGACTGCACCACTGATCACAATCCTCTGAAAATGAGTATTTCACTGCTTATTTCCCTTCAGAACATATAACTTTCTGATGATTGGAGGCGTAGAATATTTTGTTCCATGAAGGAAAAAATTGCTGATGGGATTTTGTGGATCTGTTTTGTGTACCATTGTCACTACCCAGGTTTCCTTCCTACTGCCTATAAGACCTGATGTGATGTTTTTCACAGACAAGTATTCTACAGAGTTTCCCAGCACCCAGGGAACAAACACGTATTTGCAAACAATTTGGTTCTAGTCTAGGAGTAACTGGATGTCAAGGTTTAGGGTGGGGCCGGCCACTAGATGAATGACAGATGGTCTTTATTAACCCCTCTCCCTTCTCAAAGGGGGAGAGAAAGGGAATAATGGAGATACACTTATGGATTAGAAAAGAAAATGAAAACAGCTTTATTGACAGGAATAATAACAATAAAATGGAATATATGCAAATATATACAAAACCAATATTGAACTCAACCCTCAGGATGGCAATTACATCATAATCACCACTGATGCTGTGGGAAGGCACTACTGAAATCCCAGATTGGACTGTGGCAGACAGGAACTGGATTTTGGAACTGAGTCCAGGAACACATAGATTGGGACTGAAGGCAGAACAGACAGAGTCCTCTCAGATGCCAGCCATTGAACAAGAAAGGTTTGACCCATGTGATCCCTCCGTTTTATACCGGATATGGTATATTCAGTATAATAATTTGATGTATGTGGGATGGAATACCTTGTTGGTCAGTTTAGGGTCACGGGTCTTGTCCACTCCTCTCTGCAGGTGCAGCCTTTTACTTTCTGCATCCTACATTTCTGCCCCAATGTAGTGCACAAGATTTAGCAGTGACCTGATCTGCATAGGAGCAGGTATAAGCAAGAGCCTTTCTGCATGCCAGTCCTTGGTAGTAACTCTAAATATCGAGTGTTATCACTGCTAGAAGCAAACACTGTCTGCAAAAATATGCAGCCAACCTCAGAAAGTGCAGTTAGTTAGAAGAGGCTGAGCTGAAAAGTAAAATTAGGAATAGAATTAGTTCTGTTCTAACTCAAACCAGGACAATGGAACATACCTCATCTCCACAGTTTCATTTTCTTTAGAAAAGAACATTGGTTTCATATATGAAATAAAAGGATAATCATTAAAAGCCATCTGCAGGCCTCTTTAATAAACCTAATGATGAGATAACCCAAGGAGCTCTCACACAGCATTGCATTGAAACTTTTTGTCAGGAAAGTTTGCAATGCTTGAAGATTGGAAATAAGAAAGCAGAATCCATTCCAACTAAAAATCATTGTCTTCATTACAACAGGTGTTATGAATAGGTTTGTTGATACTGCATTCCTAGAATCCATGAAAAATAGCAATCAAGTATCCATATTTGTATTTCTAAACACGTGTGAAGAACTTCTTCCTCTAGACGAGTGGAGGTACATTCAGTATGAGTAGTTAAGGTTTTTCAATATCCACTTGATGCCGCCATAATTTTTCAGCAGCAAACATTGCTTGGACCAGTACAGCTGTAAAATATGCATAGAAACTCTGGTCAGGAAAGAGAAAAATTACTGAGCAGGAACACAAACTTTGGAGTCCAAATTCTCCAAGATACTTATCTCACATGTGAAGGGCTACTAGGAAGTGATATTGTTTTAGATTTAATTACATAGGAACTGATTAAAATTCAAACTTGGATCTGGAGGATACATATAAACACTCTATGATACGATAATAAAACAAATTTACTTGACATATGGACAATGATTAAGGGTAAAATTGCTTTAAAAAGAGCTCTTTGCCTGGTTTTCCTGGATTGTATGTAAGGTTAAAAAAAAGTCTAAAATTACACCATTTTGCTGTTGAAAATGAGTGACCTTCCTTCTTCTTTTTCTGAAGCTGAGAGTATGTGAATGAAGATAGGATGTCCACTTGCAATATGTTAGCTATGGCATGGTGCTTGTCCATATGTAGGCTGTTACTGTCCATATGTAGGCTCTTACCCACCGGAAAATGCAAGCTAAATGAAAAGTACCTTCTCCTTGATGAAAGGTGGAAGAAACTACCTTGCATTCACAGCAGGAGTAGCTTATGTACTATAAAATTACTGCTGTATTTTACCCCTTGCTCTCTGGAATACTGTAAGAGGGAAGAAAGTATGGAGAGTCTTGAAATTCAGAGCCAATTATTCTTCCCAAGTTTTGTATGGTTCTCAGGATGGTGAGTAATGGGTTGCTGTTCTGCACAGCAGCACAGCTGTACAGCTACTGGATTTGCTTCAACAAAACATCAGCTTTTCAGATAAAATTGGCTGTAGGAACATAACAGATGTACAAAAGAAAATAAGGAAAGAATAACTCTTAACATCTTTATATTTTGTTTACTAGAAATTTTTAAAGGGAGAAAAGCTTAAGTGTTAGAGCAAGTTGCTATTTTTGCCCTTATAAACTAATTTTATCGAATTCATTTGTTCATATTACTGTACCACAGATAAAAGTGCTGTTGTTGCAGCTTGGCTAGCTCATATTCAACCTTCCTTTTACAAGCATTTGTGTCTTTAGTACTATTTAAATGGCAGGAGAAGCTGGCAAGAATCTATGGCTACACTGCTTGTTCTTTTAAAAATGAAAAATCTATTGTTAACTCTTCTTTTTATTTAGTCTATTGTTTCAGTTTCTTTGCAATGAAAATTGCAGACATTTTGCTGGAGAGAATTATGGTTCAGTCTCTGAACTTTATTTCTGTTTACTAACAAACTACTCTTTTTGATTTTTTGTATTATGGTAGCAATCGTGGACACTAATTCCTAGACATGGACTTCTAGTTCCTGCTTGGGAATATAATCACAGAAGTATAAGAGGCCCAGGAACTAGGAATTTTTATGCAATCCCATAAATATTAGAGAAAGAGAGGTAATGATGGCTGTAACTGGAAATGTTCAGGACTTACTGTCCCAGTAAACCTGTTGTCCTCATCCTAGGACTTCTTTGTGGGCACCATGCAAACACATAACAAAAAGCTGTCTCCTGTCCTGGAAAGCTAATTTTCACTTCTAATTTACAGCTTCTTTTGGCAGCAACTGTCCAGAATAAATCTCAAAAGGTTGCTTTCTGTCAACAATCCATTGGAGCTTTCCCTGAAGCAAATTTTGAACTCTAACCGCACTGACCTACACATACTCTTGAATGAAGTGGCTGTGTTGCTAACACTACCTCCTGTCTCTAACAGTGTCATAAAAGTCTGTGTATACAGAGGCATGTGAGGGCAGGGAAACAGGCCGTGATACTTTCTGAGAATATTCTTCCAGTCAACAATTTGCAGGTTAAGGACTTCCTGAACCAGAGATAAAATGATGTGGTATTGAGGTGTCTTTCTTCCACAAACCTGTCTAGTTTTCTCTTGAACCCATGTCAGCTGCACCTGGGGCATGGTGTTCCACTGCATAATTACATACTATGGTGGACCTGCCTTATTTTGCTTGTTTTGAGGCTAACACCTGCTTGTTTCAAGGGTAACTCCATTTGTTAGGACAAGCAGTAGCTTCTTGGGATGGCCTTAGATAAGAGATATAGCCAAACATCCACTTGTATTACAGTAAAATGTGTTGAATATTATGATAATGTATATACTAACAGGGTTTTTTTCCTATGTATTTTAATAATTAAAAGCTTCAGTCAGTGATTGCTAACCAACGTAATGATGACAGTCACTAGTAATGGAACAAAAAAAAAGAAGACAAGAAAAAACCCTTAAACTATTGTTCTTCCTAGAACCCTCAGTGTACATAATGAGGTAGTCTCCTTGCTCATAGCCTTAAGAGACAAGACAGGCAGAGCAGAAAAGTTTGCCTGTTTGTTTATGCAACATTGGATTTTTTACATCCAGTGGCGTAGGAATTACATCAGACCAGGTATTTTCTCTGTACTTTTTTTTTACAATTCACTTTTAGATAAAGTATGTCTGCAACATGGTTACAAAATTTATTTTGATTAATCTACCGAGAACACCTTACTGCTGCAGCTAAACTGTTCAACTGAACTCTTAGTTTATAGCAAGCAGCAGTCTCCTCTCCATTGAGGTCTGTCAGGTAAACACACACATTAACTTGCAAAATTTACCACAGTAGTCTTCATTTGCTACATCTTTTTTGAATGTATTTTTGACCACTTGACAATTTGAATGAGCAATCAATCAGAAACATTCACATATCTTGCAAATAAAGTTTTGCACAATTTATAAATGGAAATGTGCTCTATAATTTCACATGAATGCTTAAAATAATGATTAAACAAGCCCTTGTTTTCATGCTGGGCTGAGGTTTCCTTCCACACAGTAAATTGTCCTGAGGAACATTGACTCAAAAGAACTGAATTATCTTTCAGTAGCATGGTTAGGGTCAGCTGATGAGTGGTGAAATAGATTACTGTTACAGTTGATCACAGGAAAAAAATGCTTTTATATATTATTTATATTTTATTTATATTATTATATTATTTATATATTATATTTCAGCAACATACATGAAAATTAATTTATTTAGCAATATATATTGGTTTCAGTAAGTCTTCTGCCACCGTTTTAGCAAGCTATCTTCTATGCCTGAAGGAATCCTGTGAATGGATGAAATGCTATGAAATAGAAAAATGGTAGAAGTATATGTGCCAGAGTGTCACCTGGAGAATTTTCCAGCAGGTGATTGATGATTAAGGTTTCTATATCATACATATTAACTCTAGGTGATTTTGGCAGCCTGCATTTGACTTGCATGTTATCTGATGTAATATAATGAGCAAATTGCCCTTTATCTGAATAACGGATCATGTAGCACCAGTTCTTGCATACTTGCATACTGGTAGTGGGGGAGTGCTCTGTCACACTGATAGAAAACAAGGAAATCTACATGAAAGAATGCTTTTTTCATGGGACTATCTTGTGAAGTATGTATGTCTGGCAAGAAAGTAACTTGTATTTCTTTACTGCAAGACAGAAGATTATGTACAAAATGAAAGTTGAGTGAGAGCCCAGTTTGAACAGCCAGATACACTGGGATTTGATCTAACTAGGGTACATAAGTATATTTCAGGGGGATAACCCAATATGAGTCAGCCTTCTTAAACAGGGAGAAAAAATATGTATTAATCTGGGATAATACCTCTTTTAGAGAGAGAGAAATGAACCAAAGTAAAAACTCTACTAGTCTTGCAACTATTCAAAAGGATATTGTTGGCTATAAAAAAAAAAAGATAAATAGTTATGGGACTTTCTGCTTTGTCCTTCTCTCTTTGTGTCCTTCTCTCTCATTTCTACTCATGTCTGTATGTAACTATGGGCAGTGAAGTCAGTTCTTTGGAAACATCTCTAAATGTCTGGGTCTGTCTGCATATGTCAGATCTCGTACTAGTGTTGTGTTTCTGATTTCTGTCTTGCATAGTAATCAGGCATTGACCAAAGAACCTGAAAGGAATAATGTAAACGTGACTTTGAATTTTGAGTTAGACACGTAAGCAAGAAATTTCTGATCTGTAATGTCATTTGAAAACCCAAGCTATCCTTATGCAAGAATTAAATATTCTATGCATATCTGATTTCCTTTTCATTAACAATCTATATCTGGTGTGGCCATTATTTCTGTGAGAAACTGCTCACTTTTCTTCAAGTATTTTTCCTTGTGCTGTTTTACCGTCTGTTGATGACTATAAGTAAATATTGTTATTGCAAAGGTACTCTCGAGTCTGACTTGTAACGTGTGATCCACATTAAATCTTGGCTCTCTAGGGAGTTGGCGATTTTTAGTGGTTCTGAGTAGATGTGACTGAGAGTGCGTATAAACCCCAGAAACTACCAAGGTATTTATTTATTTATTTGCTTTGGAGACCCTGCCCCTGTATGGGGAGGGAGTGCTAGAAATCTGGGTGCATGAGGTAAGTTCTCCTTACATATGGAGTGAATTAGGAAACACTGAGAGAGAAAAATGCTGCATTTTCCAGTGTCCATCATTATGAAAGTGGAATAAGTGTTAAGCAGCTGCCAACTTAACATGCTGAGCAGAATATTGACAGTAAGCTTGTCATCTTTAAGTTGCTCGTTTTACCAGTATGCTTCTCTTTGGTCTTGATGGGGGGAAAAACTTAGGCAATCTCAAATATATTAAGTATTGAAGAACATCAAGTTCGAATTGTTTAAATGGAAAATTTAGCCACATTAATAGTGCATCATCTTTTTTCTATTAAGGAAAAAATAATGGCAAAGGTTACAGGACAAAATTTTAATATAACCAAGTTAAATAAAGACAGAGTGGCCACATGATAGGAAAAGAATTAGCCCAAGACAGTTTGAGAGGAAAAATAACCCACAGCAAATCTATTTTCTGTATCTGTAAATAAATACAACATTTACAACTGAAAATTGACCTGAGAGGCTCTCCTTGGTTTTGGAGGAGATAATTCACTGGAAATGTCAGAATAACAACAGAGATATGTCAGGTGTAAGTGAAAAAAGTTCTTAAATAGTCATCAGAAAAGAAATTAAAATAACATCAGCACTGTGTGGAATAATGTTATTTTGGGTTATAGTTGCCTACATGGTATAATTCTCAGTCACTAAAGGAAAACAAGAGAAGATCTTCTTAGTTTTCTGCATTACTTTACAATGTGAAATTAGACCATTTTCCCAGATGTCTCTGTTATGTATTCAGTTGGGCAAGCCAAAAGGGTATTCTGCTGTTTCATTGAATAGAGTTCTTTGTAAATTAAACACAATACTTTTATAAAGAATTTGGCTAAGCAGATACCTGAACTGATGTGGACAAAGCAGATGAAAAATACTCAAGATTAATATCATATGTTTTCTCTTGTGCTAAGAAATATTTTGCTCACTGAAATATGTACTGTTAGTGTGAACTGAAATAAAATCTGAAGAATAGGACAACATCTAGGACTTAATTTCAGAAGTTATAGAAAGCAAAATGAGTGCAAAACATATTCTGTGAATCAATTGTATAATTCCAATATGAATAGTGAAACAAATTTCAATGGTATTATTAGAGGGCAAACGAAGCAGTTCCTATCTGATGAAAATAAAGTTGCACAATTTGAAGCAACACTGAATAAGGAATCAGGTTGGAAACCTTATGATCTGACAAATATTCAGAAGTTCGGATCAAGTATATCGTCAAGACAGGCCTTAATTAATGCAGCTTGTACTCTTATCCAAACTACACCAAAATTCTGAGGTAGGTACCATTCATGTTGTTAGTGTAACATGCAGACAACTTCCATGATTCAAGCTGCTGCATAATGAATACTCCTGGCTTCAATAAGGAACTCTATGTCCCCTCTTCTGGATGGCAGAAATAATTTCAACTGTATACCTTGTATACTGGCAGAAAAGTAATACCTTCATTTACTCTCTCAGTTCCAAAGTTTAACTCAAAGTGCTAAAATAAAAGTGTTTCCACTAAATATAAACCAGATTTTCCACTAGCTCCTTAATGTTTTTGATTTCTCAATATTTCTTAGTACTTCTCTTGATTTGGCAGGTAAGCTTGTTTATACAGGCGCTGACCATGGTTACCTTCCATTGGTTTTGCTTTTGCAGGAGGCAATCAAAACTTCGCAGAATCAGGTTTTTTTTCAATTCACAGAGTTCTTTTGATTAAAAGAGAGATGAAGAGAGACAGAAAAAGTGACTTTTTAAAAAATGAATTTTTAAACAATATTTGCATAATGACAACATCCTTAATTGAGGCTTTTTTGAAAAGAAAATCTTCTCATCTGCAAAAGTCCTTCTATAAAAAGCATCACTCTAAGATCTTGTAGTCTAAACATGCTAATATAAAATAGTTCCAGTTTAGAAATACAAAGCTGATGAGGTTCAACCTTGGGTTGTTTCCCGAATCATTGCTGTGATCTAGAAGATAGCTAGTATTTGATGTTTCTGGTTTCAGCTTTATCTAAAATACTTTGGTGGAAGAATTTTATGGGAAAAGTACTGTTTTTCTAATAACACAAAACCTGACAGAACTGTTTTTATTCAAAAGTAAGCAAAAATTACTGTGGACAGAAATGCAATATGGAAAGTATTAGCACAAGCACAGTATGTTTTAGTACTACAATTAGAACAAGTCTGCAGCCTTAATATACCTAAACTGACATCAATCTGGAATGACTTTTCCAGAAAGAATAGTATGGCACAGAAAAGAGTAACATGTGTAGGCATCTTGAGCAGTGGCATGTTGAGCAATGAAACATGTGGTTTAGCTCTTCAGTGTTTAAAAGAAACCTCTACAGACATGACATCCCTACATCTATCCAGGAGGCTGGACACTACACAAAAATGGATAGTCTAAATATGTGGCTGGGGTCCATCTTTAAGATAGTGCTGTCTTACATCATGGTATGAAGTTATCTCATGATTTGTAAATAGTTTGCCGAGATTAATTATAATAATGAAAGTCAGGAATATTTAAATCACACTGATTATATAGATAGATTCTAGTCTTGGTGTGTATATACATGATATACACAATTACAGCAATGTGCTTCATTCAAACCAACTGCAATCATGAAATTACTGTTGCCCATTAAACTGTACAGGAGGCTGTGATTACATCCTTTTTATTTTTAATATGTGTTCTCTGCAATTCCCAAGTCCTCAAATGTTTCAAACCAGCTGTAGCAGTAGGACTTTTAATTATACTGTTATTTAGTGAGTGACATATAGCTTCTTAGTCTGAATTAGCCCTGGACAAAAAGATAGGAGTAATGTGAACTAAAAATCTAAATGTAGAACAGCTGTGGACAAAAATGAATGCCTTGATTGAAAACAGTCTCCTAGTAGTTTTTTGCATGTTGCTATGGTACAAAAAAATATGTTTTTATTACAGATTTTCTAAAGTGACAGGTGTCCTTTAGAGCAGCTTTCCTGTGCTTTCACCTTTAATTTTGAAAACCAACTTCTTCATTTGTTATTTATTTCTATATAGTAGAAAAGGCAGCACATTGTTGTTCCTGCAGTGACTACCCCCGATTCCTAGTAAAAACGTATCTGGACACGAACTTTTCTGGGGAAGGGTCTAGCCTGCATTGGTTATGATTTATGATTTAGAGGTAATTAAGCAGCTTCCTGTTGTTGAATAATTAAACATTAAATTACAGATCTATCTCCAGACATTCATGAAAAGTGTTTGTTTGATATTTTTTATTTCTCTTTTGATTTGAATTTGGGAAATATACCCAGCTTCAATTTTGAAATAAGCCATGATATTACTAATATACCATTCCCTTCATTGCAGATTAAATATTTCATGTACTTTTACTTAGGGTAGAGAATATTATTGGTTATCAGTATCATACAAGTAGATGACCTGAGCCTTATTTCCATCATAGTATCAGTTCTTCAGTGCCATGGGAGTTTCTAGAAATAGACAGGAAAAGTATAACATGATTGTCAAAGCAAGACCATCTTAAAGACTTTTTTCACGCGTATTTGGCTTGTTAACTACGTGCCATCAGTTGCTTAGAATTCGACAGATCCTAGTTTTGGTGCTTCTCAGCTCAGTAGCACTTTATGAAATCATACAGCTTCTTTGAAACAAACAACAACTTGGGGCAAGAATCCAGGACAATTGCCAAAACATAGATTATTTTTTCTTGCAGTAGTTTTGTTGTTGCTAAGCATGACTTTTCATAACCGGCTGTGTTACATTCTATCTGCTCTTTGGTCAACGAGAGAACTTTGTCTCTCTTTCATACTCAGGATTTAACTGATTGTTCAAATAGACCTCAAAAATCTCTGTTGACCTCCATAGTAAACCACTTAACATGAACTGAAATGCAAAGACTTATTTTTAATATCAACATTTCTCAGGAAATGATCTTTATATCAAGCTCCTATAGAATAGAGGTTATGTTATTTAAACCAATTACACAGGGACTAAGCCAAATAAATTAGATTTTATAGATTCAGTATTTCAGAAAGGCATCCAGTCTTGATTTAAGAATGTCAATAGTTGAGGAATCCATGACAGTCTGCTTTTGTAGTCAGCATCCTCTGTGTCTCTACAAGCATTGCCCGAACCATGTTCTGCTTGTTGCTAAGTGTTCCAACGCTTGCTTCAGACTTGGTATGATTAGTGACATGCCTCTGTAGAGTCACCTGACAGAAACTGTGGCACCATTGGACAGAAAACCTCAAGTTCCTTGGAAGTGCAATATATTGGATAAGGTACATCACTTGTTTCAACTCAAGACCTCTTAAGGACTCCGTATGCTTCAAAAGAGGCCTGGGAATATATACCAAACTCTCCCTGAACAGTGCAGGGTGAAAGGTTCCTCTTGAAGCAGTTCAGTCCAAAAATCTAACCAAGGTGCATTCAGTCTCTCTGATGCTATCTCTCTTAACCGGTTGCAGAAGTCATCACAAGTAGTTAATTTAGGTAGCTACCTCAGATACTGGGATTGGGAATATTTATAAAATATCCAGAGCAGTGAATCAAAAACATTCTGAATTGTGTCTTTTTTGTCCATATCACAGAACACAATACCAGCACTTACAGCAAGCTCCATTTGAAAGCTCTGATTTTGTCTTGATGCTTCAACATGTAACACTGCTCGTGCTTATTGCATCATGTTCTCTTTACACAAGAGATTTCTATAAACCTATGTAGTTTACTTGGATAAAATGATATCACTACTCAGAGTTTTAAATCTGGATCCTTTGACCAGATCTCCTTCAGACCTATGAAAAGCTAGTTCCATTTTTCTAGCTGGTATCAATTGGTAAATATTATATTTTCCATTAGAAAAAACACGGTAGTGGCAGTTGTCTCAGATTCTAGTCCATGCAGCATGAATTGTTGCTATGGCTGACCTTTCTGTAACCTGCAGTTTCTTAGAGGCTGATATATTTGGGTTTTTTACATTGCAAGATAAACTTCAGGAGGCTGAATGAGGGAAAGAATGGAGGATGAAGGGATTTTTAAAATGCACCTGAGCATAAATTAATTTGTTTCAGATTGCTTCCCAGTTTTCTTCTATCCTCTTTAAGGATAAATTATTTTGGATTAAAACTAGTTTGTGCAACTAAAAAGGAAAATTTATTGCTCTTTGATTTTTGTGCTGTGATAAAAGTGATAACAGTTTTCTCAAAAATCAGATGTTTAACCTGAATACTTAGAGCATTTCAAGGGAATGTAACAACAGCTAATCTCTTACCACCAAAATTTAAATTTTGTGTAATACTCACTACCAGGTTGTCTGAGTGTGAGCTAGCATCTTTACAAGCTCCTAAAAGTAGGCTACATAAATGCTGATTTGCTGGGTCCATCTGATAAAAACTGATTCCTGCATAGCACTTCCAGTATTCCTCACCAAAGTTAGCTTTGGTCTGGAATCTGACAGCCATTTACTTTTTCAACTGAAGCAAAAGAAAATAAACAGCGCAAAATTGTCCTGAATATGAACACTGAGAAAAAAGGCCAGCTGCTCTAAAAGGAAGGAATTAGTATTTGCTGCACCCGGTGCTACATGGGTAAATCACAAACTCTGAAAGGCTTTCTTAGAAGACAACCAGAGAGGAGTGGGAGGACAGTCACTGCCTTCCCATACTTAGTCAGAATGAGAAGGATGGCTCAGACAGATCTTGGACATGAAATTTCTTCCCACTAGTAAGAACTGACCTATTTTTAAAACAGTTAGACTGTTTTGTTAGCTATAGTGGTAATGATAATGAAGTTGTTAATATAACTTCACCCTTTTTAGACAGATCTATATTTAGCTGAAAATGAAAAGAATTTTATAAAAAAGAGAAACAGATTTCTTTCTGGATTCAGGCATCTCTGAGTTCCCAAAGCTTCCACTGAGTTCCCACCACTCACCATGCTGAAATCACACCAGCGCACAAAATGCATAACATGAAGCATATAGCAAGTGTGCACCATTATATTTTTTTGGATTGCACCAAGCACTCAATGTCATGGTTAAGAGCTAGGGCTCAAAGGTTGCTGTGGTTGGCTAGAGCTGATATTGAAAGCCAGGATGGTTTACCTACAGAAGCTGAACTAAAATTCGGTATATAACCAAATATATGTATCTCCAAGCTCCTGCAGATCAGCACAACACACCTGTCCTCTCCCCCATATAAACCTATCCCCCTGTATCTTTGCACCACAGAGTGAGCAGTCTCACACCCTTTCATCCTTCCAGTGCAAGCAACTGCTCAGTTCCTCCTGCAGCATGTTCCCTCAGCTCCTTGAGACAACCAGTACCACCCACTCCAGCATAAGCTGCAGGTGCTCTCCCATAAACATGTGCCATACGTGTCCTTCCACCCCTAGAGAAGCTATCCACTTCCTTGCCCTGCCTAAGTGGTATTTCTTCACTGTGAGAGCAGCTACCCCAAGACGAGCAGCTACCCCAATACAAGCAGCTGTCCCAAACCCTTCCATAGAGCAAACAACCTCCTCCTTACTACGGTGCTACTTTTCTCCTATTACCTCAGGGTGGCTGCTCCTCAAGCAGGTGAACAGGGGCCGGACATTGAAGTGTTTAGGTAGTAGCTGGTGATCAAACTGTCCCTGCTGAATATGTCTGGGTGGTAGGAAGCAGGCTGCTGGCTGTGAGAGCCTTGCATTGCTGTAACTACACCCATTCCTGAAGTTATGGTTACTCAAAAAACCAAAACTACACTTTGCTGCTATATGTTAACTATGTGCAGTGTGCATTATCTGTGTGTCCATATGCACTAACATGAACAAGGGTTCCAGCGCACTGTCACTTATAAAATGAGACAATACTCTCATGAAAGTCCTATCCATGACATATACGATATGTCTCCAGTTTAGATTGTGAGAGACCTCTGAACTGGGTCTATTGACAAGTAGTTGTGGATTTCTGACATGTTGGAGCTTCTTGGTTTAATACTTATCAAAGATAAATTATATGTCTCCCAGTAATGTTATTTTGGAATTTTATCCCAGACATGGTCTTGTCTTGTAGTGGGAATTTGGTTAGCCCTAGAATGACAAATGTGTTTCCTCAGAATTCCCTCAAACTCTTCTCTCATTGCACTTCTATTTCTATTCTTACTGCTAAAAGGTACATCTCAAGGCCATTTCATGCTATTTGCAGGTCTTCAATTTTTCTGTTACACCGTGCTGTACTTAGCGTGAGGAATATGAAATGCTTTAGCTCCACCATGAACATAAAGAGCATGGCTGACCTGCTGATCATTTTTCTTGTACTGGTTCCTATCTCTCCTCAGGCACAGTGCAGGTCTATGGAAATATTCAGTGGGTTTTCTGTGTTTCTGGATGTTTTAAGCTTTGCTTAGGACTGTGATTTAAGATAGTGTTATATTTCTAGCAGTGAAAAAAAGGACCTCCAGATAATGTGCCTGCAGACATCCTTGTTGGGGTGTGAAGGAAGAAGTGCAATACTGGGTATCGATGAAGGTGATAGTGTCTTACTGTGGTGACAGCATCACGCTATGGTTGTGTCCTTCCTGCCAAACTGGGATCCTGCACAAAGATCCCCTGCTTCCAAACCTGTATGCTACCAGATACCACCCAACCAGCAATCCTGTCTCCCCTGACCTCTTTGTACCAAGGCCTTCCCACCCATGAGTTCCACTCTACTCCAGTACTATTGCTTTTTTGCTTGCCAAGCCACCCTAGACTTGTCAGGTTATGGCTTGAAGCTTTCTTCTCCTCCACTGTGTCCTGGATACTCATCTACACTCAATTTCCTCCTTCCTCTCTGCAGTCAAATCCTTTCCCACCTGTGCATTCATCCCATCAATCTCCCTGCCCACTCCAAGTATGCATGCCTGTAGGAACAATTACTGACAAGTCCATTCCTATTTCGAAAGCTATGGATTTATAAACCCTTCCCATGTCCTCTTTCACTCCCTTGGATGCTAGCGCCTGCTAGCTGGCTGAACTTATCCCCTCTCTTGGATCTGTCCTCAGAAGTAAACATGCCCCAGCTCTTGTTTCTGGCAGAACTCTAAGCAAACCTGGACATAGGCTACACTAATGCAAAATCTGCTCAGATGGTGAAGAAAAACAAGAGAAGTTTGGGATAAAGAGTCCGTATAGACCCCTGTTTTAACTGCTGTTCTTTAGTTCTTGATTTATTTTACTCCTGGTACACTTTCCTCTTGGTTCTGTAATCACTCAGGGGCAAGAAGGCCAACTCCTGAAGGCCCACTTAATTCAGCATCTGTGGTCTAACTGATCAGTATTACGTAAGATGAACTTCAGAGTAACATAACCAGTCCCAACTGAAAGGTATGTTGCTGCACAACATATGCAAAATACATGATCATGTGAAGGATTAACAAATTGCTTGGCCTCGTTCTTCAGTTCTATAATATCTTCCATGTGGGAATGTCCCCACACCCATACAGATCCCCTGTGGCCTCCACGAGTTTCTGTGCTTTCCTGCTGTGGCTCTGTCCTGAAGTGGAGGCATTAGGGACTGTCACTGACATGACTTTTTCTAAAGCCTTTGTTTCCAAAGGTAGATTTGTGGGGCTTTAATGAGGTTGAGGGAGAAGAAGATTGAAGAGGAAGAGAATGTACCTGGTTTTATGCCAAAATATGCGGTGGATAGTAGTCGTCTGATTTCTACAATGGAGGTGCTGCAGCCAGTGATCTCAGTATTTCCCATATTGATGAATTTTAAGGCTGGCAAGAAGCTGCTTAGACAAAATGAGAAGAGTAAATAGGAAGGCTAAGAAATGAAGAAATGCTCTGTTGATATTATTCTCTCCCCCCCCCCCCCATTTTTTAAATATATCTATATACACCCTGTTTACTTTCAACTACTTAGATTAAGTGGTGAGATAATAAACAACTTTAAGTGACCAGTTTGGCAACAGTTTTAAAATGCTATATCCGGAGATCGTTTTATGCTCAAACTGAATTTATGTGTGACACACTGTAAGTTAATAATTTAGACCATGAGAGAAAGAATAAGTTAAAAAGGGATTTCTTGTTGTCAGTCAGCCACATGTGTTTCAGAACACATTGTGTTTTAGAATCATTGGATGCAGTTTTTGTTATTGGTACCTGCTGGGAAGTCAGAAAAGTGGCAGTGCAAAGGAGTAGTATAAAAATTTTAATTCCCTTGATATTGTTCAGTGTGGCAATTCTTTTTTTTTTCCCCTGAGGTACTGACATAAATATCCATTTCGATTTTATTCAAGGACAAGCCTCAAAGGGAAGATACTTTAGGATCTGGGGTTTTTAACTAAAGATGAGTTGAAACTAGCTTATTTTCCCAGCTATCTTAAGTTTGCAAAGTCTGCTGAAAGAAGGGAGTATTTGTTTATAGTACACCCTTCTTCAAATTTTTGAAGGCTTCCATTAGATGTACTGAAGAAATATAAAATGTTTTGCACATTTACCATTGTGCATTCTGTTGCAGCTCTAACTACAACCCCAGTGTATTTGCTTTGCATTTGTGTTTTGAGTTGGTTTCGCTGATGAAGACAATAAATTATACATAAAAGAGAGTGATCTTCTAAGATGATGTTAATTAGGCAGTTCTAACTTGTGATGCATCAGAAACCATATGCCTTGTGCATTGGCTTACAGCTGTAAAATAAACTTGAAATTACCCAATGAGGGCTTGGTGCCAGTTTCCAGTGAAGCCACTGGCAAAACTCCATTTTTTTCAGTGGTTCAGGGTGAAGTGTGTAATAATCACAACTACAAATTAAAAGTTTTTGGTTTTAAGCCAAAACCTCATCTTTCCTTCTGCAGGTTTGCAATGCTGAAAATACAGATGAACACCCCTACGTCTGCCTTTTTTTTTGATGTATGAAGAAATAAAAAAAGTAGTTTGTTTTTTTTTAGTCATTCTTGTCCCTGCTGTTTCCTCATACTGCAAACCAAAGTTTAATAAACTTGGGCAGCCAGATTATAAGGAAAAAGGCATCTTGAGTGTCCCATGTTCCTGGTCACCCCAGAAGTGATGTAGAGAGTAGCATGGCTATGTGAGGGCCTTATAGCCTCTTACTGGGTTGAATGGTCCTGTCCATTGGTCTCCATGATGTTGCCACAGATACTGTCCTACTGCTGATTCTGTTCATAGCCTGATGATAGCTTCATAGCTCAGCAAAAGGATAGACCATTTTTGGTTTACTGGAAGAGGCCTGTCCAAGATACGAAAAAGGCATTTTGGGAAAAGTGCCCACCATTTGTTAAAAATCTAAGTAAATTATTATTTTTGTCCAACACTGAATGGTGCTGACTATCCTCTACACACGAACAAAATTTGTAATATGGGTCCAAATTAATGATGGAAGACTTCTAAACTATTGAAGGGATTTCAGAACATACATCCCCTTGAAAGAAAAATGGTTGAGTGAGGTCCTTTTCATGCTTCTCTTCTTTTCTTCCTGAAGTGCTTTTCCGTCTTTTAAAAAGTTTCTGCCTCTTTTATCTCGGCAAAAGAAACTAGGCTTGTGGTTTGTAGACTGAAAGTATTCACTGTCTAAGCAAGCTTGAGCCTCTTAGCAGGGAGTCCATACTGGACTTAAAGCAAAAACCTATCCCTAACGCTGGAACCATCATGAAGCGGAGAATGTTAGAGTCATTTACAGATGCCTGGCATTGTTGCTGAAGGACAAATTGAAACCTCTGGTCTGCCAGGCTTGTCAACACCTTTGAAATCTGCCGCCTAGCCTGGTTCCCCAAAGGACTCTTTGGAGAGAGTGAAGGAGCCAAACTGACAGCCAAAGATAGAGTCCACCTACTTGTCCCTTTTTCTTCTTTTGTCTTTGTTTCTTTTCCACTTTTATAATTGACTTTCTTTTTGCTTGTTTTTGTCCCAATGCTAATGTAGTAATATTGGTAAGTGGTTTAATGAGAGGATCTATTAACTTGTGTTTTCAATCTTTTTACTGAGAAAAAGCCCTAAAAACCTAACATAAAAATAAAAGCTATTACACAATCTACTACTTGGGTGCAGTCTGTCCCCTTTGAATTCCATGGCTAAACTCCCGTTGGCTTTCATGGCAGCCTATTAAGGAACAAGCTCTTGTTATTTTGTAACATGCATGCCACATGGGGTCCCAATTTAGTCACTTAACTAAAGGCACCTAAACAAGTGGCCTTTTTTAAGTGATGTGAATGACTCAAGTGGCTAAATGGGAATACATGTGCCTAATTTTAGTATGCTCACAGTTGAATATGGTAACCACAGTCCAATATCATAACTTCATCTATGTGGGTTGGCATTTATCAATCATTCTGGGAATGGCTTGACAATGTGTGCATCAAGACTACTTTTGTTGGGTATATCCTATAAATCTAAAACAAAAGCAGGTAATAAAGGAGAGAAGTAAATATGAAACACAAATCTGCAATTAGCTTGACAACAGTAACTAATATCTGTCTGAGGCTTTGCTTCATGATAGAAATTAATCCCCTCTTTTCAGTATATTTCTAATATTGCAAATTATAAATGCTTTAAAAATATAAAGCAATTTAAGCTGTTGTCAGAGCTGGTACAGTGTTTTCCTGGAGCAGTACTTTGCAGAGTTTGGTGACAATAAAAGAACGAGTAAATTTAGAGCAGAAAGGGTTTAATGCACGCCTTCCCCTCGATCCTCTTCCCATTTGGGAGGCGGCACGGACGCTTGCGCCCGGACTGCGACACAAGTGTTTCAATATTTGGATAGTTATGACCTCCAACATAATATAATTTTAAAAAACTAGGTTTATAAGTCACAGTAATATAAACTAAGAATTTACAAAGCCATTGTTTGCTCTTTTCATAGGATGAATATTAAAATTTGTCTTGTCAGTTTAAGAATTAAGGCCAGATCTTATTTTTTGTTACACCATTGTAAAGAATAATTGGAAATTCCACCAGTGAAGATTTTTTATTTTGAAATATATTCAGAAAGTATGGTCTGTGTAAGAATAGGTGGATAAGATTATCTCCTGTCTTTAAGTGATATTCAACATATACCTTCACACAAGGAATATATATAAACCCTGTCCCTTGAGACCAAATATTTTATTCCTTCCGCACCTTTAGTGTGTGAGGTGTCTGACTGATGCAGGTATGTACAATGAGACATGCCTCATATTGTTTCCCTTTTCAATGACACAATTGTGCTGGAGTTCTTCGCTTTTTCACGTCTCTCAACAGTGTGTTACCTTGGGTTAGGCTTTCTTTGGTAAACCCTAAACAGTTCTTTCTTTCATTGTCTTTGGGGAGTTGTGTATATATTCTGCATGTTTATCTCTGTTTTCCATTTTTTATTTGAACACTCCTGAGAAGGTGACTGGATTCCTTCTGGCTTCTACTTACTGGTGGGCAAGATGCCTTTATTGTTTAGGAGAAAGGCATATTTGAGACTATTCTAAAGCGTCTGCCTTTCAAGCCTCAAACTTACAGGATGGGAGAACCTAAAATTTGGAAATATCTCTGCCAGTGGTCCTGCTTTGACCTTGCTTAGGTCTTCAGAAACCACATGGGCTAGGTCAGATTGTGTCGTTCTACTTCAACAAGGAAGATCTTATGCACCAAAATTTGAAAGTGCTTTAAAGGATGTTCTTACTCCCTGAAAATCCTTATTATAATCTTCCTTGATTTTTAGGACATTAACCCCAGACTCCAGGTGCCTGTTAAATATGCCAGGAAAAGAATTAGAAGAAAAAATGGTTCTTACCATCTTCTATGCCTTTATTCCAGCAGATCTCTGCGGTCTAAAGAGGTTAGCTGTGCCACTCTTGTTATAGTTGTGATCTTTATCATGTAACATGATCTTTTTCCATAGTGCCAAGTGGTTGGAAACAGTCAGTTAAACATCTTGTTGATGACCATTCCTCTGAGAATCTGTTGGTTGTCATGACTGCTGGGACATAAGAGCAACCCAAGCCCTTCATCACTAACACTGTGAGTGACTTCAGCCCTTCTGGCATCTATCTCCAGCACCAGCTGTCTGAAGTTGAGGTGTTAGGAACATATTTCCTTCATTAGCCCTGAGATCCAAGCCAAGATTTCAGTACCAGTAGAAGTTTCTTTGTTTCTCTTCTTTGAATAAAATGTGCATTTTATGAGAGGCAATAAATGCAAATAACCATGGGTGGGCAGAAAGTCTGTTGGAAGCTGGAGAGAGTGCATTCTTCAGCAGAGACAGTGCTTTTCTAGGTTGCTGCCGGGTCTTTTGGTAGACTTCAGAGAGTTAGAGTACAAGAAAAGGAGTTATCAGTCTTTAGTGATAACTGCCTAGTATTCATTCCTAGAAATGCATGGAAGAAATGTGTGGAAAGTCTCCAGGTGAATACTTACACTTCTTTTCGACATCAGTGTAGGCTTGTTCTGCTTCTGTGGCTGTTTTGCTATCATTCTCCAGGGACAAGACATCCCTGGATGTTACTGAAAAAAAATGTGTGCCTTTTAAGATCTGATTAATTGAGTTACGGTATTTTATTTTATCTGTTGGGCCACATTAAGGAGGAATATGCTTACAAAATTAGCAGTATCCTTGTTTTATTGCAGATGGACTTCTGGATCCTGGTCCTCCATTTTCTGAAAGGGTTGATCAAATTGTTTCCATTTGTTAAGACCTTTCATGCTCCATGAGACTTGAAACTGGTGCTCATGACCTTCACTTTCATCCTTCCTGTGAACCTGCAGCAGCTTCCTCACTGATATATCTCTCAAAGAATATTACTGAATATTGCCTTCTTCTGAAGGTTAAGAGAGTCTTTTTCTCTGTATCATATCCCTTCTTTATGGGATGTTTCTTTTGAGAGCCATCCTCATTTCTGACTCAGAATTCCTTCTCAGTCAGAAACTTAAATTTTTTCTAATTTTCATGTCTTTCCTCTACACTCTGGATGCTAGTAAAGCTGTACCTTATTTCTTGTTTCTCTTCTTATTTCTAATTTCTGACAGGATCAGAAATTCCAGATGTTTTCTGAGACTTTTTCAGAAATGTCAACAGCTGAGTCATCTGGGGATATTTTCATCTCTGGGTGCAGACTATTCGTGTAGATAAAAGACTGTCATGGCCTGTTTTGAGACTGCAGTCAAGGCTGCATCCATGATTGGAATGAGCGCTAGGATGGCAATGCTGAGAAATTTCACCTTATGTGTCATCTGCTGAGCATTCATGTGGTGCTCTTTTCAATTTAATGAGACCATAGGCCAACCCAGGAGCATCCAGGAATAGCGTTAAACTTGACCGTGTTTTAACCATCTTTATTGGCATGAGAACTTTCATTACCTTTCCATGGTAAATATGCAGCCTTGAGTGTTCATATTGTGTCAATATGCATGCAATCATGGTATAATAGATGAACAGCTTATTTAAAAGTAAGAAAGCTTCTTCAAAATATGCATGTAGATTCCTTACCTTTTCTCCTCTCAGTGAACATCAAGGAAGACAGAGAATCATTCTTTTCTCTAGAGGAAGGAATGGAAGGGAAACTACTGTAGAAGGAAAAGTTACGTGGTCAGGAAGCAGGTATTTCTCCTGACTTCTTCCATGGCATGAATGTATTTGTGCACTACAAATATGAAAAATGCTCCACTTGCTGGTAAGTCATCTTTCTTTCTTTCCAAAATCTGCACATGAGAAATGCTAATAAAACTGAGTATTAGCACATTGAATGGGCCATCATGCTTTTGGGACAGCATTAGCCAGGGATGCTAAGCTTCACTTCTTGCTTTGAAAGCCTACCACATTAATAAATATCACCAATCATCACCGTCTGTCATTAGCAAGTAACCAGTTGCAACTACAGGGATCTAGAGGCAACTTTGTTTTCCTGAACATTTCTTTCATGCTGACATTTGCTTAATTGGTGGCAATAAGGCAGCTATGCTTGCTACTGGTGTGAGAAAAATCTGATACCTGCTTCATCCTAGCTATAAATATTCCATAAAGATCCTTTCTACTCAGCTGGTGCCCAGGAGATTAGAATTTGACTCTTAGCATGAGGGGTTATTGTGGCCCACTCATGTTAATTGCCCTGTTGCTGTCTTCTTCCAATGCCTCTGGAGACTTTTTTCACTTTACCGGAGTTGTATGGCTGGCTTCCTTTTTGCAGCATGGATAAGAAAGATTTTGTGATACTTTTCTGTCTTCTGTTTAGGAGCTTAAGTTCAGGACTTGGAATTTCTCAGCTGAATTCAAAGTTACTCAGGACCTTCCAGGATATGTCCCCAGTAAGAACAGAAAAAGGAAGCCATTGCAATAGTTGGAGGGCAGAGTTATACAAAAGGTTACTAAATATTATTGCCTGTACTTGATGATTTCCAACTGCCCTGCCACCCACCTTCTTGCTGAGCCAGAAGCAAATTTGAAAAAGAAACCACTGTGCATCACTTCCCTAGCAGAACATGTTGCACACAAAAGGAATCGAAACCACAAGTAGAGAATTGGATTTCCCCTGCTTTCTCCAAAATAAATATTTGTTTGTGAAAAAAGCAGCCGGAAGAATGAGACATGTACCCCTGACACTAAAGGCTTGTGTGTTTATGCCGGCTGCAGTAGAGATATGATAGTCCACTGAGTGCTAGCTAAGGTCAGGATGAGCTCCATCATCCTAACTTTTGAAGTAATGTCTGTAGCTACTTACACAAAGCAGAGAGAGAAGGAAGGCCCAGGGCATCCAGCAGGGATCTGTAGCAAGTGAAAACCAAAATGAGCAATGGAGCTGCCCCTTGGAGCTATTCTCTGCATTGCTCCTTCCAAACAGCAGCATCATTTACCCTGAAGCCATTGTGGAGAAAAGGAGGACATACCTCTGGGCAGCATCATTTGCTGGCTGTCTCCTGGAATGAGCTCCAAAGGGACAACTTCAGTATAAATGTATCCGTATCTTAAACAGATGCCCAAGCCCAGCAGGGAGCTTACAGCCAGTGTCAGAGGAGCAGATAAACAGCTCCAGGAGATGACTTGCAAAAAGGGGAGGCAATGAAGGTGAACTCCCATTGCTGCCTGGAGTACAGGGACTGCATCTACTTCTGGATGCTGACCTTGAAAGGGTCCATGCCTTGCTGACCCCAGCTCATTTGAAAAAAAAAAGATAAGTACTAGAGACCTATGCTTTGTGTTGTAGCTTATCAGTTAGAAGTATTGACCAATATTGGACAATATTGGTTATAACCTCATTGTTTGAGAGGGTTTACACTCCAGTTTTCCTTTTTCACTGATTCACAGAATGGTAGCTTCTTGGAAGGGACCTCTGGAGGGAAAAGGCCAGGGGAGAGCAGATAAAAGAAAAGTTATGTTAGGGTCGTGTGTCAGTGGGGAAGTAATTTTCACACCAATTCACACATTTTCTCCAGTATCACAGAATCACAGAATGATTGGGGTTGGAAGGGACTTCTGGACATTGTCTAGTCCAACCCCCCTGCCAAAGCAGATTCACCTAGAGCAGGTTGCACAGGAATGCCTCCAATTGGGTTTTGAAAGTCTCCAGAGGAGGAGATTCCACAAACTCTCTGGGTAGCCTGTTCCAGGGCTCCATCACCCTCGCAGTAAAAAAGTTTCTCCTCATGTTGAGTTGGAACTTCCCGTGTCCCAGTTTGTGCCTGCTGCCCCTTATCCTATCACTGGGCATCACTGAAAACTGCCTGGGCCCATTCTCTTGACACCCACCCTTTACATATTTATAGGTACTGAGAAGATCCTCTCTCAGTCGTCTCTTTTCCAGGCTAAACAGCCCCAGGTTTCTCAGCCTTTCCTCGTAAGGGAGCTCTTCCAGTCTCCTACCCATCTTTGTAGCCCTCTGTTGGACTCTCTCCAGTAGTTCTCTCTCTGGACACAGTACTGGACATAGTACTCCAGATGTGGCCTCCCTAAGGCAGAGTAGAGCAGCACAAGAACCGCTCTTGACCTGCTGGTCACCTCTTCTTAATGCACCCCAGGCTACCTTTGGCCTTGTTGGCTACAAGGGCACACTTCTGGCTCATGGATAACCTATTGTCCACCAGGGCTCCCAGGTCCTTCTCTGCAGAGCTGCTTTGCAGCAGGTCAGCCCCTAGCCTGTCCTGGTGCATGGGGTTATTCCTCCCCAGGTGCAGGACTCTACCCTTGCCCTTTTGAACTTTGCCCAACTCTCCAGCCTTTCCAAGTCTCACTGAATGGCAGCACAGCCTTCTGGTGTGTCAGCCACTCCTCCCATTTTTGTATCATCAGCAAACTTGCTGAGGGTACACTTTGTCCCTTCATCCATGTCATTGATGAATATGTTGAATAAGACTGGACTCAATACTGACCCCTAGGGAACATCACTAGCTAGAGACCTCCAACTAGACTCTGCACCACTGATCACAACTTAGCTCTGTTATTGCTCAGACATCATTGCTCTCTACAACTACCTAAAAGGAGGTTGTAGCAAGGCTGGTGTTGGTCTCTTCTTCGAACTAACGACAGAACAAGATGTAATAGCATCAAGTTGTGCCCAGGGAATGTTTATATTGGATATTAGGAAGAAATTCTTTACTAAAATAGTGGTTAGGCATTGGAACAGGCTGTCCAGGGAGGTAGTGGAGTCACCATCCCTGGAGGTGTTCAAAAAACAAGTAGATGTCGCGCTTTGGGACATGGTCTAGGTGTGGTCAGGGAGATGTTGGGATGAGAGTTGGACTTGAAGATCCTAGAAGTCTTTTCCAACCTAAATGATTCTACAATTCTATGATTCAGCCAATTGTCAACCCACCTCACTGTCCACTCAAGTGCATACTTTCTGAGTTTACCTGTGAGGATGTTATGGGAGACAATGTCAAAAGCCATGCTGAAGTCAAGGTAGACAGCATCCACCTCATCTATCCAGCTAGTCACACCATCATAGAAGGCTATCAGATTGGTCAAGCACAAATTAATGCTGACTATTTCTGATAACTTTATTTTCCTCTACATGCTTCGACATGACTTCCAGAATGAGCTGTTCTATCACCTTTGCAAGGTTGGAGGTGAGGCTGACTGGCCTGTAATTTCCTGGGTCCTACTTCTTGCCCTTTTTGAAGACTGAAGTGGCATTGGCTTTCCTCCAGCCCTCAGGCACCTCTCTTGTTCTCCATGATCTTTCAAAAATTATGGAGAGTGACTTAGCAATAAAATCAGCCAGCTTCCTCAGTGCTCGTGGATGCATCATATCAAGGCCCATGGATTTGTGGATGTCCAGTTTGCTTAGCCTAAGAGATATGGCCCAATCGAGTATATTCCTTCTCTGAGCAGCTGGGAAGGCAACAGATTGGGAGTGAAGGTGACAGCAAAGCACTATTGCTAGCTAAGGCAGTCATCTGGGAAAGCCTTCCCTGATTCCTTTTCTGAACTCCAGAGAGAGCACTATTCAGCAGGGAGATGAGCATCTTCATGGTGAAGCTGTGGATGTGGCAGATATGCTTGTTCTTTGAAAATCAAGTGCGGGCCCCATCACTTGATTTTTTTTTAGTTCCACCATCTTCTTCACTTAAATGTGTTTCCTTTTCTTTCAGAGGGGCAATAAAGGAAAAGATACAGCACAGAGACTGCCATTAAAGGGTCAACTTTTATAAGCAGTTACCACATGAGATTATCTGGAGCACCACAATTATGGCCTTTCGCAAGCTTAAGGAAATGTTGTGGTGTCTCATATGGCACCATTTGGTAACACTTAGCCAGCAGAGGTTTTATGGTCAGCGTGCACTCTAAATTCATAGGCTTTAGCTTCAAAAGTTTTCGCTCTTGTCCACTGTTCTGGTCCTCATTTTCAGCTGTTACCTGGCATGAATTTGTGCAGCAGAACCTCCCCTGTCACCAGCAAGCCAGTAAAATCCATTCAGATTAGGAGACGGAAGGAGATTTAGAAAGAGAGTCTCTTTTGGATTGTGCCTGTGCTTTCACAAAAGCCATATTTTTATTATGCCCTTACATAACCTGTCCCCTGTTTCAAATACAGCTTGAAAAAACTTCCCTCGTACAAGAACATGACCAGCTGAGTAAATAGAAAAAACTGTTGAACTTGTGGATAGTACTTTCTGAGGCCCTAACTATTTTGATACATGTGCCTGCATAGCAATACATTTTGGAGAGAAACAGTGATACTGAGACACACGAAAATAGTTGGTAAAGGCTACAAGCTAACCTGAAAACATATTCCTGGTAACACAGTTAAAGCGGAGGGATAGGTACTCAAAGGTAAATTCAGGTCAGTTGGCATCTTCAAAAACAACACTTAGATGATTTATTAAACAAAGTCATATGCAAAGAGGGATCAAGTCACAGAAACACCAAATTTGCCACAATGTCATGAGAGGGAAAAGGAGGGGGAAAAAAATGACAAAAAGAACCCAGTAGTAAAATGAATGTATTCATGCAGTGTCAGTCTCTCCAGACAATAAATGGTGCCAAGCAGAACCACATCAGCGTGTGGCCGTTTCTTGCATTGACACTAAAAACATCTGTTGAGGTACAGTGTTTATACTGCCTGCCAAATAAGAGTTTTTTAATCTTAAAACATATGCTGGAAATAGGAAAATTTGGACTACAACAAAAAGAAAAAAAGAGGGGTGGGTGGCCAATAAATTAAAAGTGAGAAATGGGGGAGGATGAATTGGACAGAATGTTTTCCACAGAGTGCATCATAGTTAACTCAGGTCATCTCAGGTCACCAAGGGAAGGGAATCTCATAGAGGAATTCATAGATCACTCTGAGAAGTTAAAAGGGATGAAGGGAAGTTCTTCATGTCAGAGCCTTCATCCTTCAAACATTGAGTTTTTAATAATTAATCATAAAACTCAGAATTCAGCAAGAGTTTGGGGATACATCTGATTTAACACACAAGAGCAGATGCTGATGCTGAGAGCAATACTGCTACTTTTGCAAGCAGGCATATCTCCCATTTTTGTAGGAAAGTATATTATTAAGCACCTGGCTGAGCCAGGGCCTAATATTGGCTCTGCAGAAGTGATACCTTCATGCTACTTGGCTAAACACTTATTCAAACAAATTTTAGACACATACAATGAGTAAATTACTTAAAGATTCCTCACCTTCACAATTCACAAATACTTCAGTGAGAATAATTAGCAGATCTTACCAAATAAGTTATTCAACTATTTCTAGGATATTTTTCAAATTAACAATTCCTTATAATATTATCCTCTTGTAGAGAGTATGTTAGTTTTATTTCTGAAATAAAATATATGTGTACAAGGACATTATTCAGTGTAATTATCTAAGTGATCAGTTTCCCAAATATCATAAACATATATAAATAGAAGATTTGAGCATATATCACTGACTCTTTGAACTCAGGAAAGTAATTTAAATCAGTCTGTCTTTGGTACCATCTCAGGTCTAAAGTATCTGTTGCATGTCTAAAGACAGCAATAGACAACGAACCCGATTTAATATAATTTGTCCATTCAATTAATTCCATGTGAATTATGCTTTTAGAAGATAAAATGTGCCTAGGGTAAAATCCAGGTTCCTAGAAATCAAAGAGAAAACTCCCACTCCCTTCAGCAGAGTTGAGATTTCACCTTTATTAGCACAGAATCACAGAATCACAGAATGTTAGGGGTTGGAAGGGACCTCAAAGATCATCTAGTCCAGCCCCACTGCCAGAGCAGGATCACCTACAATAGATCGCATAAGAACGCGTCCAGGTGGCTTTTGAATGTCTCCAAAGAAGGAGACTCCACAACCCCCCTGGGCAGCCTGTTCCAGTGCT
>JAVSBS010010655.1:69400-103808 GCA_033124195.1 Coracias cyanogaster
TTGAGGCTATGGTCTAGTGGCTGGAGAGATGTTAGGATGGAAGTTGGACTTGATGATCCTTGTGGTCCTTTCCAACCATAATGATTCTATGACTTTGGAAATTCTGTCTCAAAGTCCTTACTCAGGCCTTCATTTCCGTCGAAATGGAACCATTTTTCACAGTTTTTCTTTGGGTACCAACACACCCACTGACACTTGCAATTTCTTCCTCCTTCATGTCACAAGTAACTTTTGCAAGCGTGTTATTCAGTCCTTCAGCTGGTGTAGCATCATGCATCTTCAAGAAAATTGTCATATAGACCCGGTAGCCTTACAGGTTTCTATTACAACTGCTCCCCTGTTTTATTAGCAAGATGTATAGTTAGTTTTTCAGTTCTGTGCATACATAGTTAATTTCCTTTCTTTGTTTATGGAGAAGTCACATGCACAGCAGCCAGTGTGTTCTAAAATCACAGCGTAGCATCTCATCTACTTTTTCCTCAATCACTGGATTAGTTCTGTCCGTAAAGAAAACAGAATTGGCTTTCTGACAGTCTTTTATCATCAATCTGTGGAACGCCTTGCTGCAGGATTGTGTGCACGCTAAAAGCCTTAAGGCTTCCAGGTGGAAACCAGACACCATGAAGAAAAGTTAAGGACAAGAGGACATGGCCTCAAGTTGCATCAGAGGAGGTTTAGATTAGATATCAGGAAGAAAGTCTTTACTGAGAGAGTGGTTGGGTACTGGAACAGGCTGCCCAGGGAGGTGCTGGCATCCCCATCCCTGGAGGTGTTTAAAAAATGAGTAGATGTAGCACTTGAGGCTATGGTCTAGTGGCTGGAGAGATGTTAGGATGAAAGTTGGACTTGATGATCCTAGTAGTCCTTTCCAACCATAATGATTCTATGATTCTATCATTCTATGATAATGGTATTTTCAAAT
This sequence comes from Coracias cyanogaster, assembly GCA_033124195.1. NCBI lineage: Eukaryota > Metazoa > Chordata > Aves > Coraciiformes > Coraciidae > Coracias > Coracias cyanogaster. The sequence goes on from JAVSBS010010655.1 coordinate 70,323, forward strand.
GTTTTTGTTTCTTCCTGCATCGTAAGAGAACACCAAAACCCAAAAGCCAGTCTAAGTCTTTGGATATCTCTCCCTTTGTCTTCAATGCACCACAGCTAGAAGAGGTGGAATTAGCACAGGCACTCGAGAAAAATCTCATTGTGTCTTCTGTTAAAAGGCTGGTAACAAATTGCTGTTTATTTTCCATTATTGGAAGACTACAATGTTTTAAAAGATCACCAGGAAATAAAATATTCTTGGCTGAATTTTCAAATCAGATAATTTCTGTTAAAAATAGTTCTGGGGTTTCACAGCTTTTTCGCTAATAACCAGTGGGAGACTCTCTAGTGATCTGCAAAGAGTGGCAATGTAGATCACATTGAAATGAACTTACATCTTATCCTTCTTCCAATAATGTTAAGTTTTATGTGACAGCCAAGATGTGAGTAATCTTTGGTGATTTTGAACAGGTCCTCATTTTGAGGACTGTGAAATAAATTTGCAGATTATTTCCATTGTTATTCTCAAAGAAAGCTGACTAAATCTTCCTTCCCTGCTCAACAGAGGGTTGTCTTCTACAGTAAGAACCTAGAAACTACTCATTGCAGTATGGAAGCCTGAGCTGTAAGTGAAATTTTGGTGACCAACGATCTATTTGTTGACCTCCATGTTCAGAACAATTTTACCTACAGTGAACGTAAAAATTATATATATTAGCATGACAATGTGATTAGGAAATTCATCCACTGTTACTTGTCTGGGCTTAGTTGACCATAATCAATGACTGATTCAGGTCTTTGATCCCTTAAAAAAAAAAATTAAAAGCTGGTAGCATTTAGAGTCCTTCAAAACTTTAGACAACATAAAGAAAAACAGTTTAGGGTTTCACTGTTGAGTTTTGCAAAACATTTTTCCCCTTAATTTGAACCATCATTTTCTCAAAGAATATTAAATTAAAAAAACAACAAACATATTTTTGTAATTAAACAGAATACTGAGCTATGCAAACAATAAAGATACTTGTTTGAAATTAATTCTTGTCTTGCTTCTGGGATTACCAGGGGAATAAAATTATAGCAAAACAAAATGGAAAAACCTGCTACAGCCTAGGACTTGTGTTTTACCAGAAGCAAAAGGAAATTTAGTCTTAATAGTTTCGAGTTCTATTCTGTCTCCAAAAAACATGATTTTAAAGTTTGTTCTAAATTTGACAAAGTGAAAAATCTCATCACTCCTGTCATCAGAAACAAAAGTTGTACCTCTGCTTTGTTTTCTTTATGGCTCACTAGTTAACCTAAGGGACATTTTGAGGTAGTTCCCAGGAGTGTGGCAGCATGTTAAGTCAAGGGGTATTAATTCTCTAAATTTCAGAGGAAAGGTCCCTCATAGAGCATGAAGCCTGCCTGGAGGTGGGAAAGTCCCGCAGAAGGAACAGAATGCTTTTAGGTTGACTGTCTACTTATTTTATATTTATGTGAAAATTTAAAAAAAAAAAAAGAGTGATAACATGTGACCTGTGAACCTGTTTTTAGAAACACGGACACTGTTTTTAGAAACAGGTCAAATTCATTTAAGTAAACATGACTTGTCCGTTTAAACACTGAAACACTCAAACTGGCTTCAGGAGCTTAAGTCTCATTGGATATTATGGTATTAAGCATATCAGTTTTGGGGTCTTAATATTCTGAAAGTGCCTGCCTTAGCATTCCTATCTCTTTTAACTACCTATCAGTCCTTTGCTCTGTTAAAATCTTACCATCTGTTTTGTGTTGAGACACTTGAATAAACTATTGCTCTCCTCCTTTGTGTACAGAGCTGCCTTTTGGAACACAATGTTTAGTCAAGCTCTTTGGCCCACAAATTTCTTCTTCTTATCCAGTTGTCCTGCCTCAAGTGCCCTAGTTGTGCTTGGGTTCTCAAGAGTCCAAAGTCAACATTGTAGAGGCATGGGCATGCTGGGTTTGTGGTTGAGGGCACATCCAAATATTGCTACATCCCAGATTTGGTTCAAATACTTAGTGTAGCCCATTTATTCTAATTAAATGTCTAAATGACATTTCTGCAAAGGAAAGAAGAATGGGGAGTGAAAAGGAGCAAGGAGCAACTGCTGAAGTCTTCCCTGTGTTAAAAAAACATGAGCATTCCTGTAACATTACACTGATTCTGTCACCAGGGACCCAGAGGCCCAGTTTCAAGTTTTTGCACGATGCTCCAAGAGTCCCAAGCCACAGAGCTATGCCCATGATTTAATATTGCCAGCATTAAGCAGATTTTCCGGGGAATTTTTTTTTTTTTTGTAAAATCTTGTTTTCTTCAAGTTGAACAGTCCTATTGCCTCCCTGAGGGCCAGAAGCTAACACGTGGAATAAATATCAATGAATTGTTTTCATCCTACAAGCTAATGACCATGTCAGAATTCCTTCAGTCTCTTCCTTCTCTGTGTGGAACTTTAAAAAATATCACTTTCTTTGCTATCCAAGCTATCAACTATAAGTTTTGTTGAGCGTTTTAAAAAACTATGTAAATATATCATGCGTCATTAAAAATGCTTTAAAAATGTGACCTAAAATATAAAAATTATGAACTTAACGCATGTTTTTTGCAATGACTTCTTATGATAGAAGGACCTATTTTTCAAAATGTTAATCTATCTTGTTACTTTTAAAATAGTTTGTTCCGGCTTCCATTTCTTCAGGCTTTCATTCAATGGTGTAAAGCCTCAGTGAATGTGTATGGCTATTTTATAGCCTTTTAAGATAGGGTATTTTGCTGTATCACTCACTACATAATAAAATAAATGGAGGAAAACTTCACAGAGCGCATACTGCCAATTTATCCTAGAATGTCTCGGCTTATACTGGCGCATGGCCTGACCACTACAGCAACACAGTATGCTCATGGCCTTGCGAGGGCCAGCAGCTCCCCAGCTCCTGTGCTGCTCTATCATCAACTTGCTGTGTGGCCATATGCAAATAAACCGACCGTCCCACAGCTTGATTGTCCTTATTTGTAAGGATGGCAGTGCTCATCTCCCATGCTAGAAGAACAAGACTTGTGAAGATTGAATCCAATAGCAGTGAGCTACCAAAGCTTTGATCTTGCAGCTGGATATGGGGCAGGGTGCTGGCAGCCTAGCTGGGATGTCTGTGCAAGCAGGATCTAAGGTAGGACAGGCGCTGCAAGATTTATACTGGGAAGCCTCCTGCTGAAGCCAGAACTGGGTTCCTTGACTCCATTGAGCTGTTCCTGAGTGCTTCATAAGCCAAATGAGCCCCAGTAAAATAACTTTCCATAATACCGTGAATATATAACAAGGTCTAAAAGTCCAATAGAAGAGCACACTCTGATTATTGTTCATTATTTAGCTAGCACTGAGAGAGTTTCCACTGATTCTAATATTTAGCCCGACTTTTAAATAGATACATAAAATATCCAAATTGATCATATCTGTGTTACAATTTGAACAATATTAGAATCCAAAACTTAATCCAATCCCTTTTATTGCTTTTGCGAAATACAAACATTCATTTGTCCCAGGTTGTATATTACTTGGACATGCATGTAACAATACAGAAGTTTTCCTAGACATCTATGTGACAACAAATGAAGGGCAGAAACAATATGGTCAATTTGAGAGAGCATATCTCAGCAAGTATATAATTTTTGAAGAGTCTTATGAGCCTGAGCTCATTTGTGTCTCGAATTTTTTTTTTTTAAAGATAACCAGAATTCTGCCCATACACTTAAGATCGAAGACATTAATGGAGGAAAGTCTATTTCTTTTTCTTCTTCTTTTTCTTTTTCTTCTTTTTTTTTTTCTTTTTCTTCTTCTTATTCTTCTTCTTTTCCTTTTTTCTTTTTCTTTTTTCCTTTTCTTTCTCTTTTTTTCCCAGGAATTATGGTTTTCTGAACAGAAAGAAATTTCTAAAATCTATTGTCTATTAGTTCATTTAAAAAGTAAATTAATAATACTTTTGCTATTTTTCAGCCCAACAAATAATAACATTGCAACTGAGCATTTTTTACAATAGGTTTTATATTTTAGAAGACTTAATCTGTAGGGATGAGTTAATCTTTCCAGGGAGTGGCATTGCAATACTAGTTAAAATGTCTCTCTCCTATAAATATGAGCTCAGATTGTCGAAAATGAAGTTTGAGTACTAAGGCAGTTAATTAGTTTGGCTCCTTCAAAACAATCTCTTTTAAGTGGATGAGATTCTTGGAAGTACTATGACATACTTCATAGTGCTTGTTGCAAACACAGATTTGGAGACTTGCTCCTGCCAGTAACTAAGATGTTAGAACACAGCAAATTACTCCTTGTACATACCCTTAGTAGTTCCTGGAAGAATAATTTCTTTCTGTTTTAGTATCAATATTCACCATTGACAGCCATAGAAAATGGGTGTGGAAACACTATTTCTGGAACACACTTAGTCCGGTATGAAACCAAAGCAAGACTAGAATCTGAATTTGAATTTGGTGCTGCCAGAGTCTAGCATAATGTCATCATTTTAGAATTTAAACAGCCAACTAGCAGAACAATATCTATGACCAGATATAAGTAACCTGTGTAGCCTTAAATGCAATGGTCTTTTTTTGTGCCTTGTTTTTAATGTAGTGTAGAAGTAGCCAGAACCTCAAGAATATATTAATTCATGGAGTCTTTTCTTAAAGGATCTTGCCTGAAAGTACTTGATAAAGAAAACTCATATCTGAGAGTGTTGGTACAATTAACTTTTCACTGATGCTTGACTTCAATGACAGAGTAAAGGGACTTCAGTATCACTACTGGGCTGGGAAGCAGGAAAGAGAAGGAGCCATTGGAGAGACCTGAGCTACAGCCAAGATCTAGAGAAAGTATGCACTATTATGGTTCACTGTAATTTAAGTTAATACATGAGGAGCCCAAGAGAGAGGTATATTTGAAATCACATCCAGGACTTTCATTCTTTTTGGAGCAAGATAAGAACTTATGTACTAGTATCCTCCTGTTCTTATAATTATTAACTCAAATAGCTGTAGCATTAATAGAAAAATTGCTGGAAAAAACCCAGACCTACATATATGTGTTCTGTGGAGTACTGTCAAATATCAGCAACATCTCATAAAAATATTAAGTATCGCCACAGATTATTCTATTTTTTACTGTGGGACCTGGGAAAATTCAAAGGGAAATTTTACATTGTGGATGAAAAGGACATACACAAAGTCCTAGCCTCTTTTTTTGGCACATCTGCAAATTTAAAATGTCTAATGAAGTTTTTGGAATGTTTTTATGAAAAAATATAGAATGTGTATTTTTAAATGTCAAGGAACGTATAAGCTGATTTGTAAAGTCACATGGGCTTCATTTTGCTGTCAAATACCATCTTCAATTCTTTTGAGTTTAGGAGAAGTATTGGACCCATCTGTTTTTAGCTGTAGAATGAAGATAAATGAAGCAGTTTTTTTCAACAACTGAAAACCATCTCAAGATACAGAGATAAACCTAAACTAGAACTAAAACAACAAGACAAATATCAACACAAGCACCACCACAGTCTTCCAGGTCTTTTACTGGTACTTATCTAACCAATAATGGCCAAAAGCCCTCTATCATTGCTTAAACTACATGATGATAAAACCAGAATCTGGAAAGTATCATTACTTGATCTACTTGGTAAACTTTCAAATATTTCTTTCAGAAGATTTGCCAGGCAAACAGCATAGCACAAAATTTAATTTTATTTAATTTGTGTTTTATTACTTCTGAATTAAAAAAAAAAAAGACATGATTAAAGAGCTATGGCTGACTGAAGGTACAAAGCTTCTATTGTAGAAAGCTCAGTGAATCTGAGTCTCTAAATCAGGGATTGTTAGGCACATTTTAGTACAAAAAATCATGCCACAGGGGCCTTTAGTGGGTTTAGACCTGAGTGTAAAATGAGCTGGATAGGGTGAATGCAATACTTTACTTGACTTTTTTCTTTGTTATGGCTGATGGTGGTTATATTGAGGCCAAAATACTGGTATATCCAGACAGGGAGACCATCAATTTATTATTTCAAAGAGATATCACATTATTCTTCCTTTAGTTGCTATAATAAAAGAAAGGCTTTGCAGAGACACTAAGTAACAAAACTTTTAATTAAGATTTGTTTTCACTGTGTAATTCATCCAAAAGAAATCCAATCTTTAAGTAAAACCTCCTCCACAAAGCTCCTTTCTTCAGGGAATAATATCTTTGGATTGTCTGAGGATTTCACTGTCTTGCAAACCTGAAATAGGAAATCATCCATTTGGCTTCATTTTGAATTTTCCTGTTTAAAAAAAAAAACAAGTTTATTAACCCAGGTCTTTAATTTTATACATATTACTCAGGTAAAGAGCATGCCAGAACATTTCTGGACATATTTCATTAATGGCTGTTAAAAATGGCTTCAGTTTCCCAAGTCCTGTTTGAAAAGAAAGGCAGGTGTAAGTGAGCTCAAGAAATTTGCATTTATGCAGCACCTTCAAAATCAAAGGTTCCCAAGACTCTTTAGCAATTTGCATGGCAAAGATTTCAAACTATTAAAATGCAAAAGGATAAGTGGGAAATGCATTTGCAGCTAGGATATGCCCAGGCTTCAACTGTTTAAAGATTGGTTTATTTTGTTTTTCTTTTACTGGATAAACAGTGTTTGTGTATAGAAAAGGATCTTGGAGTATAATCCCTACACATATGGCATATAAAGTAGACAAATTATTTAGAATAAGTAAAAGTTGACTCATCAATATGAAATTCTGTATTTTATTTGCTCAGTAAATTATTTTTCAAGTAACCAGAAAAGCACACAATAATTGTCACAAGATTTAATGTAGCTAAAGCAAAGAAGTTTTTTAGTCACTCATGATGAAATTTAACAGGAATTCCAGCATAGCTGCTAAGGAATAGACAGTTAAATGTTTTTAAAGAAATGTAGAAATATAGAGAAATATATGATGACTGTTTAAAAAAAAAAGTTATCATTTTCATGACAGCAACTTAAAACAGTTGTGTTTTCTGAAGTTCTCTCACAGAAAAATAATACGTCTTCATAAAAGCTGTGTGTAGTCAACAGTGTAATAACTTTTTGCAAATGTAAAGACAATGACTAAGTGAAAAAGGCATGTTTTTCTCTGTGCTCACTAATGTCTTAACCCACATAAATATAAAAATGTGCCAATGATTGTTTGCTGTTACACAGTTGAAAGAAGAAGACTCTGTTGTCTGGATAATAATTTTCAAGATGGGAAAGAAACTGAAACATGAACATGATAATATAAAAAGGTGTGCTGCCATCAATGGTTAGAACTTTGACAGTGTATCAGCTTTTCCATAACGGTAGAATAATAGTCTTGAATATGAAGAAGTGTAAGACAGTGCAATAATTAAAGGTTAAGTTAATGACAAATGCTTTGCTCATAAATATACATGTAAATTATTGTGGTAAACTAGAAATTCAGTAACATATCCGAGTTCACAAATATCTGACCTCATGTTTTGATTCTCACCACTATCTCTGGAAAAAACAAACCAAAACAAAACAAAAAGAGGAAATGACAAACATCACTGAGAGACTGAAATCTCAAAAAAGATTGAGTAAAGTTTATCTATATGAGGAACAGTGCATAGAAAGATTAGGTAGTACATTTGGAAGCCTCTAGAGTATTATACCATAAATAAACGTTCCTCACTACAACCTTCTCTCGAAGTTGGAGAAATACAGGTTTGATGAGTGGACTGTTCAGGGGATAAGAAATTGGCTGGATGGTGGCATTCAGAGAGTAGTGGTCCATGGCTCGATGTCCAGATGGAAAAAGGTGACAAGTGGTGTCCCTCAGGGGTCCATACTGGGATCAGTGTTTTTTAATATCTTCATTAATGATGTTGACAGTGGCATTGAGTGCACCCTCAGCAAGTTTGCTGATCACACCAAGCTGGGTGGTGCAGTTGATATGCCAGAGGGACAGAATGCCATCCAGAGGGACCTGGACAGACTGGAGAGGTGGGCCCAGGTGAGGTTCAACAAAGCCAAGTGCAGGGTTCTGCAACGGGGCTGGGGCAACTAGCATTATCAATATAGGCTGGGAGAAGACATGCTAGGGAGCAGCCCTGTGGAAAAAGACTTGGGGGTGCAAGCAGATGAAAAGCTGGACATGAGCCACCAAAGTGCAGTGGCAGCCCAGAAGGCCAATCACATCCTGGGCTGCATAAAAAGTCTGTGGCCAGCAGACTGTGAGAGGTCATTCTGCCCCTCTACTCTGCCCTGGTGAGACCTCACCTGGAGTTCTGTGTCCAGCTCTGTAGCCGCCAGCACAAGGACATAGACCTGTTGAAATGTGTCCAGAGGAGAGCCATGAATATGATTAGAGGGCTGGAGCACCTCTCCTATGAAGACAGGCTGAGAGAGTTGGGGTTGTTCAGCTTGGAGAAGAGAAGGCTCCGGGGGGACCTTATAACAACCTTCCAATACCTGAAAGGGGCCTATGAGAATGCAGGGGGAGATCTGTTCTTGAGGCTCTGTAGTGACAGGACAAGGGGTAATGGTTTAAGCTAGAAAAGGGTAGATTTAGGTTAGACATTAGGAAGAAGTTCTTTAATATGAGGGTGGTCAAGCACTGGAACAGGTTGCCCAGGGAGGTGGTAGAGTTAGAGGTGGTAGAGGCCTCATCCCTGGAGTCATTGAAGGTCAGGCTTGATGGGGTTCTGAGCAACCTGACCTAGTTAGAGATGTCCCTGCTTATTGTAGGGGGGTTGGACTAGATTGCATTTAGAGGTCCTTTCCAACCCAACACATTCTATGATTCTATGAAATATTTAAATGTTCTACCTTCCAGTTGTAGTTCTTCCTACCTCAGTGCTGTAATCAAAAGAAAGTCTTCCTTCCATAGGTAGACATGCAAGTAGAAGTTACTTGATACTGATTCTGATGTGGCCGAGCTACAGATTAAAACTCATTTAAGCCATGCACAACAGAGTTTAATGAATTAATTTTAAACACCTATATATGGAAATTATACAGAGCAATAAGCATAATTTCAAAAGTAAATTCAAGTCTCTAATAACTTAATTGCATGCTTGAGGTTGTTTGAAACAAATGATAGAAAAAAAGTTATTTGGTAACAAACCCTGTGCATCCTCCAAAGCACTGCCTTCCATTTTTTACATGGTTGTACTGTATTTCCATTCTAAGAAGACAGCCATGCTGTTTAAGTGGCACTGCATAGTCAGAAGGGACTTGTACCAATACAAATCCTTTCCATATCATTTATTTCATAATTGTAACAAAAGAATAAACACATGAAATAGGCATCACTAGTGAGACAGCAGAAATACACAGATGTTATTAAAGACTCTGCAAATGCCTTTAGAAATTGATTTAGGAAACAAGGATATTTAATGCAGAACAACAGGTAATAAAAGACTACAGGCGTTACAAATATCAAATCAGCTCATAGGGCAGCCAGCAAGAGCACCATGAACTTGTATAACTGTTACCAATGCGTCTTCCAGCAGGTTGACTCAGAAACAACCTCTGAACAGTCAAGCAATACGAAAATGGACCAAAGGGATTTGCAGACTGAAAAAGTAATAGAGGTAGCTCCCAAGTAACAGTAGCTATGAATCACCTTTGATTGACACCATTGCCTGTAGCAAGGAATTTTAGATTCTGTTGATTTATTTTAATGAGTTACAGTATTTGAAAACATGCTTTGGGAAATGATGAAGATAGAGTAACTAATTCTGGCTAATAGTACACTGGCTCATCTCCCACTGAAATCAATGGAAAAAGTCCGATTGATTTCAACAGGTTAGACCAACTTCATGCCTAAACCAAAAAAAATCTTTGACAGGTTTTCATGGATCATGAGATAAAAATATCCCAAGTATACTTGATTGGGTCTTTGGACTTCTCTGCATGTAACAGAAGTTTTTGTGGCTTTAAGACATCAGGGCTAGACCCTTATATTTAACCTGGAACAGCTCACACTAGTTGCTGTAAAAGTCCCTCTTCCCTCCCCTGCATGTTGGCCAACATTTGGTGACACTGAAATTTATTTGTGGAGAAGTGCAGCATGCCCTGACAGTCTCCCACGCTTACTGAGAACACAAAGCTCCACTGGAACCTCCTTTTGTGTTTGTTCTCAGAATTAGAAAAATATTAATCAAAATTATCTTCTCTAATAATAAAAGGAGCCATCATCTGGCTAAAAATAAACACTGGAAACAAAACATTAAAACTTCAAGCTTTAATTAGAAACACAGAATGTTGAACATGTCTGATTCAAACCTTTGGCTTGGGTTCCTGCCTTGAAAATAGCATAGCAAATCTTGGCTAAATGCTGGATTTGTTCTGGGCAGGCAGCAGGAGCACCCAGGATCCTCAGCACTGCTCAGCGCTCAGCACAGGGCAGCCCAGGAGAGCCCTGTACCAGGCTCCTCTCATCCACATATAGGAGGGCAAAGCTGCTTGCCTTGGTTGATGCACCACAAACACCACACTGAGCTTCCCATCTCCTCCATCAACTAGACGGGCAGCCTAGAAGATTTGCTTACTCTTAAGTCAATTCTTTCAGATACTTTTGAAGTGAGGAGAGTGGCTCTCATCCTTTCTTCAGCCAGGTTTTGTGTGGTCAATGAGAGCAAGTGAGGCAAAAAGCTGCTATAGTTAGTAAAAGCTACTGTCCTTTTTAATCAGGGTTGCAGGAATTCTGACTCAGCAGTTGTTGCAGGGCAATCTCTTAAATACTCCTGTTGTGACAGAGTTCAGAACCACCTGTTCTAGAATGCAAAACTTAATAAATCTTATCCTCTGACTTTACCTTGCTGAAGGTCAGACCAGCTGATGTATTTTTCTAAAATATCTGATATTTCTATGCATCTAATTGCAATAGAGTATAAGAAGTCACAGAGAAACACTGCTTCCAAGATGGAAATTTTCTGAGGCTGGGGATTCCTTGTGCTTCTCTCTTTCTGTAGTGCCAAACACAACGAGATCACTGAACAGAGGGGCTACTAAAGCACTGCCATAATTCAAATAAATAATAAATGAAAAACTACCCTTTCCTTAGCATATCTCTTTTTTTCCCCCTTTTATGGTGGGCATCTAGTTACATTGCAATAGAAAGAAATATAGGCAGTAAAAAGTGGCAATTAAAAATGATAAAATTGTGTATTAGATTTTTTTATTCTAAGTTCTTTTGGTGTCTCAGGAATGTTTTTTTTAAATTTTTTTTTCGTAATGGCCTTGATCTGCCATGTATTTTTGAGGCAGTACTCTCATGCTTAATTGTTAGGATTGGAGTCTAAATCACTTCTTTGAAGCATCTTGCATCTCTTATACAAACATACAAGCGTAGTGCACAAAATCAATAAGCGTGCACCTTTTATACAACCTTTGTAAACACTAACCTTTTCACGGAATGCCATTGAATTGGTAAAGAGGGACACACTTATCTTCCAAAGTACTTATGAACAATTGTGTGTTATAAATGTTTATGTAAGCTGTATAATGGTTGACATTTGCTGACACTCAAAGCATTACATTATGAAATTCTATTTTAAATTCATTTATGACTTCATTTCACCTTTCTGATTAACTCTTGTATGTGTCAGGTATGTTTTGTACTGCAACATGGTGGTCTAGAGAAGAAAGGTTTTAAAATAAACATAAGGCTCAACTATTTGCTGGTAACCTAGTACAGCAGTGCTGAAACCTAAGGCTGTTGTACAGTGTGTGAACAAAAATATTTTGAGATATTGGCAGATAGCTGGTTCTGGCAGTGGCTGTGGTAGTCTGGGTTACCCAACACCGTGTGCCAGCCACAGACCCTTTACACAAAGTTCTGCTCTTACTTCCCAATAATTGAGCCCAGGTTCTGTGACTTGCAGTTGCTGTAGGCACACACACATACTACATGCATGTAAGGAAAAAGGACAAATCTTTCCTCCTGCTCTCTGAAATCAATGAGAAAACTTCCAGTTAATCTAAAAAGAGGAAAAATTGTTCCATGGTTTCAAGGAATAATACAATTGGAAACAATTTTGAAACCTGAGCTAAGAAATTAATGAAGAGATAAAACAATGCATTAAGAGGACTTTGAGGACCAGAAAGTCAGAAAGAAATTGGTTGTGAAGTAGAAATAAATAAATATAAATAAGGCTGAATGTAGAAAATTGTATAAATCTGTAGGAATAAGAGTAGCAATAACTAAGGTGAAGTATCGATTTTAAGAAGGATGACATAAAAGGTATCAAGAAAAGATGAGTAGGTAAATTAGAAGTAGTAAATGATGAAAGGATAACAAAACAGACCACAACAATGATCAAGCTAAGGAAAATACATGTGATATGTATGTTTAAATCAGCAGAGACCAGCAAAATTCACCTCAAAATATTCAAAGGTCTGGCAAAAGCAATCTGTGAAAGATCAGGGATTGTTCTGAGAATTTATGAGAAATGGAAACCGGAAAAGGGCAAAGGCGTTGTCCATCTTCTTGACTCTTAGCTTAATTTGCTTCCTAGAAAATATTGGAACATATAATGTAATTATCAGCACATATGACAGAACTGGTCTTTTCAGAATTAGATCAAAAGTCCATTGAGCTCTCTATCTTTTCCCCTGCAACGGCCTACAAGGCCATTCTTCTCTCAGGAAGAGAAATAATATAGACAATATATACAATAATAGTTTTCCAGAATACTCTTCCAGTCTTCAGCAATTTGTGGCCCAGATACTCCTTTGTTTTTAGCAGTTCTCAGGGGATTAATAGAATGATAGAATCATTCTAGTTGGAAAAGACCTTTAAGATAATCAATTGCAACCATTAATACAGCACTGCCAGGTCACCACTAAACCAAGTCCTGAAGTGCCACATCTACATGTCTTTTAAGTGCCTCCAGGGATGCACCTCTTCTAGCTGTGGTGCATTGAAGACAAAGAGAGAGAGATCCAAAGGCTTAGACTGGCTTTTGGGTTTTGTGTTCTCTTATAATGCAGGAAGAAACAAAAACATTTGAAAATACTGTTATTATAGTGTGGGGGTCCAACTGACCACGACACATAGAATGATAGAATGATAGAATCATGGAATCATTATTGTTGGAAAGGACCACCAGGAACATCAAGACCAACCTTCATCCTAACATCTCTCCAGCCACTAGACCATAGCCTCAAGTGCTACATCTACTCATTTTTTAAACACCTTGAGGGATGGGGATGCCAGCACCTCCCTGGGCAGCCTGTTCCAGTGACCAACCACTCTTTCAATAAGGAATTTCTTCCTAATATCTAATCTAAACCTCTCCTGACACAACTTGAGGCCACTTCCTCTCATTCTATCATTAGTAATTTGGGAGAAGAGACCAACACCAGCCTTGCTACAACCTCCTTTTAGGTAAGGATTAAGCAGACCCCTTACCAGCTTCGTTGCCCTTCTCTGGAGCCACTCCAGCACCCCTGTGTCCTTCTTGTACTGTGGTGCCTGGAACTGGACACAGTACTCAAGGTGTGGTCTCATATATAGATATAGGTAGATAGATGCAGATATTGCAAATTGTCTTAATTCTCAGATAAGTTTCCAATGCAGCAGCTCACTTACCTCAGTAAAGAATGTGTAATTGTATGTTCAATGGTTTTATTCCTAAACTGATGCATAACAGTGTAACTCCACTGTTATCAATGGAATAAGGCCAAAGTCCACCACTAGTTAAAAATCTTGCGCTGTGTTTGTTTTGTAAAAGAAAAAATGTAAACCATAAAAGAAAGTTTAAGAAAAGTAACTTTGTAATAAGGATGAAGTATTTTAAAGTACTGAAAAATTTTAAAGTTCTGAAATGCAGTGGATGAAAAACCAACAGTCAGTTTTGAGAGTGTTAAGATGTTAATTATATATGAAATGAATGCATCTATGTAATAAAGCCAAAGCTAGCTAAGTGCCAAGTGATTCCAGAAACCATTTGGGCTGAAAGTTCAGGGTGCTTGCTGGCCTGTGAGCAGCAATATGAAACCTCACTCCCTTCCCCTCCCAAAATTCAAATTGGATCCTGCAGACCAAACCTACAAAGGTATTTAGGTCCCTCATTCTTTTTTAGGAACACAAAGTTAGATGCTTAAATGCGGATTGGGAGCCTAAAAGTCTTTGTGTATCTTGGCTTGTATATGCAGCATTTTCTATAGGCTTGTGCACAAATCACAACCACGAAAGAACACCTGGGGAGGGAGAAAAGGGAACTGATCTCAGAGCTTCATATGTTTTTTATTACTAGGTAACTCTTTCCATGCAGTGTGTGTGCACAGAATGGTTGCTGCACTGGAGTCTGGCTTTCAGGGAGGCCAGCTTACATCACAGAGTTGGGAATAAACAGCCAAAAGTTCAGTACTATTTAGTAAAACCCAGACCAAGCTACATGATCTTCAGGCATAGAAAATACATCTTTTGCACTGTTGTGGAGTACTTTATGAGCTGTCAGTAGATATGACATGACTTGCATTCCAATTTCCCATGGCTGTAGTGTATCGCCAAAAATATCTTTGTTACTCTTGAATATGTTCTGTGTTGGTGGATGGGGTGCAGGACAAGGTTGAAATGTCAAGAAATTAATCTGAAACGATGTTCTGGATTTCTTCCATGTTGTGGGATCCAGCTCATACTGCAGGTGGTGGTCCTATAAACCAGTTGTTTTTCACAAATCATTCTGCCTGTTCATTAATTTCATGAACCAGAAGGCTGTTTCCCTGTAGTCTTTTTTTAAGAAAAGGGCCCTCCAGACCTATATGTCTCATCTCCACAGTCTGCAAAGTGTTACACCTCGCTTGTCTATGTACATGTGAAGGCACAAAGAAGTCATTGGGTATTTTGGAGCTGCAAGCTGTAAAGACAAATGGGATTTGTAAGAAGCATGAAGAATCTTAGCCACTTCTCATGTATAAGTCAATGTCCTTCACTTTAACTTACTGAAAGTGCAAAATTATCTCATTTTTAAAGCTTTATTAAACAGGCTGGAAAAAACCATCTAAGTAATAATTGTCATTATCTACAGTGATCACCTGTTGGGCAGATTAACCCCATTCATGAAACAGACACAATTTCACAGGTCAACATTTTCAAACAAGGTTCCAAACTGAGGCTTCCAGGCAGGACTTGCTAAAACACAAATAGTCCCCTTTTTGTGAAAGATTTAGAGGTTCTAACATTCATTTTTGTCTGATCTGAGGGCAAAAAAAGATGCTGTCCCATTTTTATTTTCTGAGAAAATGATGTAGAGAAAAGGTGCTATCCAAGAACACCCAGCAGACAAACAATTAGATCTTGGACCTAAGAGTTCTGGCTGAGTACCTTCCTTGTTCACTGAATTACTGAACCAGTCTTTCTCACAATCTCTCCTCTGCAGCCATTAGTGTTCATGTAAATAAGTCAGTGTTGACTGAATAAAGAAAAAAAATTAGACACATTAAATCTAGATACATATAGGAAGCAGGAGAACCAGCTGGAACCCTTGTTCAAACTATTCAACCCACTAGGTCCTGGATACTACAGGGTAACTGTTCTTTTCCTCTTCAAATTGCACCCTGGCTCTGGGATGGTTTCAAATTCAAAACAGTGCATTTCTGCGGGTCATATTGCACAGAATTTGCTGCATTAGCAGACTCAGAGCTTCTCCAAAAGAGTCTCTACTAGAGCATATTTCAGCTGGCATTACCCAGCGGTGCAGATTGTGTGCATGCTAACAGTCTCTACTGCTTGTTCTCACTGGCAAGGAGTTAGAGCAACTTTTGACCCCAAGCCTGCTAGAAGGCATGAGTTAAATAATCCTTTTTGATTCTTACTTTCCCTAAAAACAAGGGCTAACCAATAGCTTATAAATTCAGCTAATTCAACAGGGAGCAGATACTTGGAAAGAAGAAATGATAGATGAGATAGGATATATAGAAGCTTATGTACAGCAAGCTAGGTAAAACCGTGTTCGCTCCTGAGTACCTTTGTGTTGTAAGGTCACCATTGCAGTGGAAAGAAACAGTGCTGGCACTTAGACCAAACTAAGAGCATGGGGGCATGGCTGTGAACTAAATTTTGGAAGAGGTGGGCAAAACCGGGAGGAAGGAGAGGAGTGGAGGACATATGAGAAAGAACACGGTAAATAAGCTAAGGAACTGAAAGACAATTTTAAAAAAAACATTGTCTGACTATGACTATAAACTGCTATTTAAGACACTTGGGCTCACTTTCAGTTGTGCCAGGTATAAACTGTCTCCTCTGGTGCAAGGAATGAGTCTAAAATGTCACATGATTACAGCCCCATGTAGCTTGGAGAAGCTGGGAGGCTTACATACAACATAATATTACTCATTTAAGACTAGACTAAAATCAGTTGGTTATTCAGCCCCTCTGCAGGGTAATTTAGTCATTGGGAAGACACAAAAAAAGTCAAGACTACCCTAAAAGAAGACTGTCCCCTCCTTTCCCTTCTGCCACCATCCCATCCACCCCCTTTCCTCTGCAAGTGTAAGCCTTTATGCATCTAGTCTGTGAAGCTGATTGGGGAATGAATTAGTTTAAAAATAAACCTTCTGCTAGGTTAGTTTTAGCCTGGATTGGTTTCCTGATCTGGTGCATAATGCAGCCAACATGGCTAATGGTGTCTGTATCTCACTCTACAGTTGTAGTCTCTGCCTTCTGTGATTTGCATTAGCTTTGCAGCTGCTGCACGTGTGTGCCGTAGGACTCTCAGCCCTTGCTAAGGAACACTGTGCTATGGAAAGAGAGGGCTGGGTCTTCCATGTGGGGAAATATCACTGTATTCAAATGGAAATATTTTACTGCAAATGTGTCTATTGCCTTTGTTCAGACTAAGCTTATGCAAAGTAACTCAGTGACTAAAATATGCATGTCATAATAAATATACGTGCTAATTTCAATCTTTTCTGTGATTTCATGACTGCTATAAATCTGCGTATTCTCATGAAGCATTGCCTTTTAACAAGCTTTATGATTCTGTTCTGAAACTATCATGAAACATCCATTCTGTCCTGAAGGATACCCCTTCTGATATGGTCCTTTCTAACTCTAGGAGGAGAGGTTTGAAATTAAGGTGATGAAGACCGCAATTTCTACTGCATTGAAAGAAGTATATTGCGCTCACCCCATTACCACTTAACCCTCTACTTTTTCAGTTGTGCTATCAGTCTAGCTGCACAGTTGTGCTGCCTCAAATTCAATTGTATCCTAATCCTGCGCTTCTATCCATCCCCTCCCCACTTCTAAGTCCCTGCTTAAACCCTTTCCCTTTTTATAGAAGGTCTTAGCAAGCTTTTCCTTTGTTCCTCCGATTTCTCTTTCTACCTGGTCACAGACACACACATGCTTCATATGTTCTTTTCAATTACTTTTTTCTGCTTGCCTCTTCTTACCCTTTCTTTTCTTAGCTCTTAGTCTCTGGTGTTCCCTTCCCTTACTCCTGTCCTTAACCTCTTGGTCTCCTCTGCTTTGTTATTTTCACTGTTTCTAGTTTGTTCTGCTTGCTATACCATATGTTAAGTCTCTCACATCATAAATAAAACACTTTTGACTCCTTGCATCTCTAGCTACTGGCCCATCTGCAGTTGCTCTTTCATCTCTAAGCTTTCTGAATGTGCTGTTTACACTTTTTCTTCCTAGCACACTTCCAATCTGGCTTCCCTCCTCTGCCCTTAAATGAAACCATTCTTTCCACAACATCTGATGGCATCTGCTTTGCCAGATCTCAGACTCACTGCTATAACTGTAACTTCTCTTGGCCTCTCTGCTTCTGCTCTCTTTGAAATGTCTCTGGGATTCCTCAGGTCTAGCTTTCCTCAAGCTTCTCTTACCTCTCTAATCATTTATTTAACAAATCTTCTGAAGGATCCTCCAGCTCTTAAGGGTATTGAAGGCTTCTACCTTTGTGTAATTGCACCTACAACCAAAATTTCCCTTGTCATCTCTTTGCTGAAGATTCACAAATGTACCAATGCATTTCTCTCCTGTGTCCTTTTGTCCTATATAAACATTTAGTCTGACACTTTTGTGAATGACTTACTAATCATTCAAACTAAGTTTGGCTGAATCACAGGGTTTTCCACCACAGACCTTCTCACTATGTTCTTCTCAATAACTGGGGGCTTTAGTGTGGTTGAAGTCGCTAACCTGAATATCATCTAAATCCTCACATCCAGGCAATGTCCAAATTTAACAAACAAAGCACCTACAACACATATTGCTTCCTAGCCATGGAGGTTGCTGAAAGTCTTATAATAGAATCATGGAATTGTTTGGGTTGGAAGGGATCTTTACAGTTCACATAGTCCAACCTCTCTGCAGTGGGAAGCGACATCTTCAACTAGATCAAGTTGCTCAGAGCTCCGTCCAACCTGATCTTGAATGTTTCCAGCGATGGGGCACCTACCAACTCTCTGGGCAGCCTGTGACAGTGTTTCACCATTGCCATCATAAAAAAAATATTCCTTATATCTAGTCTAAATCCCCACTCTTTTAGTTTAAAACCATTACCCCTTTTCCTGTTGCTACAGGCCCTACTAAAAAGTCTGTCTCTTCCTCAGACTTTTCTTTTTTCCTGAGACTTAAATTATAGAGTATCCTTTTCTCAGCCCCTATAAGGTCTTTCTTGCTCCCTTAATGTTCATTCAGGGAACAGCACCAAGAAAATATCTGTACTTCATAGTTTAGGGATATTTCATGTAACTCTTCATGTATCTCTGGCTTGATAACCTTCTACTTCATCTATCTTCTTTATTTCATCAAATAAGAGCACTGCCTGCTTTCAGAGTCAAAGCTCTTTACACTTACTTCCATTTACCACATTGTGTAAGTTTCCACTATCCCCTGTTAACTTCCTAGACAAGGATCCTTTTGGTTTTGATAGCCACACTTAGAGGGATCTTCCTGTAAAGTATCACAGAATCACAGAATCACAGAATGGTAGGGGTTGGAAGGGACCTCTGCAGATCATCTAGTCCAGCCTCCCTGCCAAGCAGGTTCACCTAGGGCAGGCCATATAGGGCCACATCTGTAAAGCCGTCTCATTGCTTTGCTTCAAATCCCTCCCTAACTGCCCTTTCCTTTGGAAAGCACTGTTAAACAGCTTAAAGGAATGATATGGAAGTCTCAGGTTTTTATCCTCCTTTTTTGTTTTATGCCATTGCTCACCATAGACAAGGAGTGTAAATTTTCTCAGATACTTTCACTTTTTAAATTCCATCTGTATTCCCTACATTCTGATTATAACTAGAACATCTACAAGAAATAGATATAATAACAAAGTAGTCGCCATTGCATAGTAGTTAATTTTGATGATTCTAAGATTGCCTGAATCTTTTTTGTATATGTATATGTATGTGGCTGGCAACATGAGACTGGAAAGGCAAATACTCCATAGTTTTCTACCTGAAACTTTTAAAAAGTGGGAAATACAATGAATGACAGGACAGAGATGTCATATAGCTGCTGTCAATTTCTGGATTTTACTTTTGTCAAAATGGAATACTTGCTGCTATATGTGTTTCTGTTTGTACGTGTATATGGATATATACGGATATATACAGCTCTGGATATTCTACTTGGCTGGCAGTATGTGTTGAACTTTTGATGTACTCTGTGAAAGGTGGAAAAATACTTAAAGTAGTTAAAGTAGTGTTGACTGATTGGTGAGTTGTTCTTAGTAAAAGGAGATAGTCTTGTATTCTGCCAAGCAGAGTTATCCTTTGTGTGGGGCAGGCATTTTGAACCATCTTTTTTTTTTTTCACTTGGTGTGTGGTCATCCTGAAATACTTTAGGAATGTCTCATTTTCTTCTTGTGAAGCAGATTTGTTTTTCTTTCCTTCTTTCTTTCTTATTTTCCGTTTTGGTGGATAGTTCATTTTCCTGGTACTGAACTGTTGTCTTGTGGATTATAAGTTTTTTAAAGTATTATGTGTTTGAGCAGGAAAGGGACAGATCTTCAACTGTTATAAATTGGCAAAACTACTTTGAATATGAGGCTTATTTGAAACTATTTGCCATGATACTTATGTATTTCATATAAATTAAAAGCTGAGAGTAATTTAATTTTCAAATTCTTAATTTTTTTCAATTCCACTAATTTTCACAAATTCCTGCTAGAAATTAATGAAGTTCCAGTTCCACTTATGATCAAACTATATCTTAAAGGAAGCTTTTCAGAATGTGGTGTATATTAGACTGCACACACAAAAATGCACACAAAAACACCTGTACCATCCTTTTGCAGATGAATATTCTTTTTTAAAGAATAGAGATCTGGTCTGAACTTGAGGATAGGAACACAATGGTCATGCCAGATTGCCAGATTTTAATGCCGTTTTTTGTTTCTGTCTATGATTCATTTGCCTTGTCACACATTCAAAATCACTGTGTTACATGTACACAAACTGAAAAAACTAGAAGGCTCTTTCCTTACATCTTAAATTAATAACTATGAGGTTCATTGTTGCAAGATATAGTTCAGCAATGGCTTCATTTTCATGACCAGAAACTAAATCTGCCGCTGCTAGAAAATACTGCAGTTCTGAACATCCCATTCAAAATGGAAGTGACATAAAAATGGGATGTTAGTTTGGTTAGAGAGCCTCCTGTATGGGAAGAATGAGACTGTTATGTTTGTGTTAGTAAGATGGAATCTGAGAGGGTGATCTAATACCTCTCTGTCTGTGCATGGGAGTAAGGTATTTTAGGCTATTCCAACACAAGGAAAGATGAGTATATGCCAGTTGTGACAACATTTCAGCTGGGATCTATAAGAAGGTACTAGTGATCAGAGCTTTCAGATGTCAGCAGTAGGAAGCAAAAGATCACAACCTATATCCAAGCCTTATTTAGTTTCATGGTGGAACCTGTTACAGTCCTGAAAAAGATGGTGTGTCCAGCTTGCTTCTGCAGTCATCAAGGGGACTTAATGTTTCAAAATAGCTATTCCTATTCTCCATCCATATAATAACTCATGACATGTGAAGCGGTAGATTCTTGATCTGTATTTTTAAGTAAAGATTCCACAGTATTCATGTCCTATTTACTTTCTAGGTATAAGATGGTTTTACATGTCAGTCTAGTAATGTTGGAGGGTGATGGCCGGTCAATGACCATGCAGAACAATGGTGGTAACCTCAGACATGGTTAGGAGAGTTATTACTAAAAATTGAATTGCTACATGAATAAGAAATAAGTGCAAACTGACTCTAAAAATTAGAGGACAACTCTGTGAATACCACTGCAAATACCACTGGCAAGACACATGTCTCCAAGCTGTCTTCAGACTCCAGAGTAAATAAATTAAATATTTCAGAGAGAAGAGGGCTGTATATGTTGGCAGCATTGCTTGACTTTGTGTGTAAAACCAAGCACGATTCGAACTTCCACTAGGTAAAGACACCAACACAAGAAACTCATTTAAACTGGTCAAATTCTAACAAACATTTTCTGTGAAATTTTGGTGAGCTGGAGTTTGCCAGAAGTTTTTCCAGGAATTAACAACTTCCAAAGACTGCAAGCACTTTTTCTTCTGAACATCTCTGGCCAGAATCTTTCTCCAAAACTCATAAAGCAAGAACTTGAGAAAACCTGCCTGAAAAGCAGTCTGCTTTGTAAAAATATACTAAGAACTTGCCAATCTTTGAAGTGAGGGAGAACCTAAATAAAGTCACTGAAGACTTTGCCCTCACTCTACTTCCCAAATACTATGGGAGAAAATGAAAAAAGTTTTAAACGTACTACCAGAGGACCTGACCTTTCTCTATTCTCCTTCTTCTGCTTCCAAACTCCTGATTTCTCCACAGAAGTCATATAAAATGGCTGATCTTGGCTCATCTCTATTTAAATATACTCCTATGGGCCTCTCTCCCTCTTCTCTCTATCCACTCTTCATAGTCCTTGGTAATCAAATCTTGGCTTATATACCTTCCAACCCATCCCAAAAAAGTAAACAAATAAAACACCTATATTCAGAATGAGATCACATTACTCAGTGACCTCAGACCTTACACTTTCAGCTGGTCAATTATCTCTTTGGAGCAGTTTGAAATGTTCTATTGGCCCATTGACTCAGTGGTAAGATATTTGCTCACTTCTAGCAAGCTTAATGGAGAAATGGCAGTGGAAAAGATGCTATTGCCAAGATTTTAGATATCTGGCGAGAATCAACTCTGCACAAAAGTTAGAGTAAAAATTTGTTTGGTTTTTTTTAACATGAGAAAAAATAAACTTTATTTTTAACTCAAAGAATTTAACTTTAGATGCTGCCTGTGCACAGCCCCAATGAGGACAAGGGCCATGAGAAACGTGATGACAATTGGCTGCATAATTTTAAACTGAAAGAGATATACATAGATCTTTAATAAAAACAGAGTGAGAAGTATGCATTCTTGGAGGAGATTAATTTGCCAAAATTTCGGTGAGAAGAATTACATTAAATCTGCAGTCAACAGTTTTAAGAGGCAATTATGCAAGATAAGATAATTGTGCCTATGCAGTCATTCACATTCTCTTGGCTTTGTGGGCCCTAAAGCTTCACTATCATTCCACAACACTTGACCTTTGGGGTGCTTTGATCATACTTACTTTCAGAAGGGTTACCGAAGAGTAGTTAATTATGTGATGCATGAAATTTGCACAATACTTCATTTTTCTTAATGGAACACATTTTTACTATTTTGCAAGCAATCTGTAAGTTATTACTTCACATTTGGTTTTAAAATACAGTTTTAAAATTCAAATCAAGTCTTGATTACAAATTAATCATGCAGTGAAATAAATTAAACTACAAAATAAAGTAGCTTCTCGAGGGAAATGTTTAATCAGTTTCAAGTGTTCTTAAGAGAAATGAGAAATGATGCAGCACCTTTTACAGAAAGTGTTAAATAAGTTAATGATTTTGTAGACTGTAGCAGCATAAATAGTTATAGCTAATTTAAACCAGCTTTCGAAGTACTATAGCAAGATGGAATTCGGCATAGCATGGTTGAATTGAAAGAAGGCTCTGGTTTTTCTTCCTTCCTTTCCTTTTACCTGTCATACCTATAGTTACTATCTAACTGAACATCAAAGCATGTATGACAGAAGTCTTGACCTGTCAGTTTCTAATGAGTCTTGGATATTGCACATGGCCACAGGAAAATCAGAGGTAAAACTCAACCATTTGAGCTGCTTGACAAAAAGAAAAATAGTATGCCTTCTGTATATTTGTTTCTTTTTACTGTTGTTCCTGTACTGCCTTCAGATTGGAACTGTAGTCTGTCCTTAGAAGAGTTTCCCTATTTATGTTACACAGACAAACCATCCACTTCAGAATATGTTCAGTGTTGCACTAACCTTAAACTCAGGGCTAAGTGCCGTCCTGATTAGGAATGAACAGAGTTCATGAACCAGAGTACAGTATGTAGATATCTTCATACAATCTGAACTCATGATCTTTCAATTACAATGTGTTCAGCCATAACCTTGCCCTCAGCTAGATCCATGACTTCTTTGAGCCTGATAGACACCTTAATCTATTTTTCCATGGTTACTGAACCCTGTGTCGCAGTTTATGGATTCTCTTGGCCAAGGAAGGCCTTCTTTGTTACTCATTTGCATGCTATATCAAGAACAATATGACTTTTATCTCTTTGAACTATAGTTATAAAATTAATAATAGTAATAACAGTAGCAACAACAATAGATATATAACTGATAGTATTCAGTACAAGAGGCAGACATGGGATACTTCTTTTTCTGCTGAATTTGAACATCATGTATTTCAATTTTTTCATACTCAAGTATTTCTTCCAATATTAGTCTAACTATGTACTTTATTGCAGCAGTTACGTCACAATGGCTCAGAGCTGCTACCATGGAGCAGACAATCTACAGTCAAAGCGGTAGGAGGTACAATACTTGAGTACAGTTCTGAAGGACAAAGCTGTAAGGTTACTGCACACCAGAGTTACATCCCTAATGGCCTGAGTTCTGCACCAAAACCCACTTCAAGGATAAGAAACAAATACCAGTTCCAAATGAAATCTATTCAAATTCTCAAGAAGCCTGGTATCCCTTTGGTGCCATAGCAGATGACAAATCAAAGTTCGCACTTGTCTTGTCTTTATCATTAACAGAGCTACATAAAATCTGGTCAAGATTTTTTTCCATATTCCTTCATTTTCATGACCAATTTCTGAAAGCTATTCCCAAAAATGTTCATTCATTTCCAATTAAATAAAGACTGTGAATAAGCCATGGAAATTTAAAGACTATGTATATATATACCAGACCTGAAAGTATTCTAAGTGTTTCAACACTATCTTGTCCATGACAGATCTGTGTTGAATACCTGCATAGTAAATAACCTGTAGTAAAGACATCTCTCACTTCCCTTTCTTCAGTGCGTATTGTTAAAATATGTAGTTTCTATCATTTAGTCGTGATGATGAAATTCTTTCATTTGAGTGTCTTTGTGGTAAATATGTACAAAAAACCTCAAGCCCTGTCAAAAACAGGACATTGACATTGCAGCTGAAGGTTGCTGCAGGTGCCAGTAAATATTTTCTACATGGAATTAAGGATATGGCATGTCCTCAGACAAAATGAATTCTAAGACCAATTCAACACATTGAATTGGTGGATTTTCCTTAAAGTAACTTTGTAGCAGGGATCTGAATTATCTGTGGGACTCATGAGAGTGTGATCAGCAGCTGTGCTGGGGAGCTTAGTCCCAGAACACATCAGAGTGGTCACATATTTCATTGCTTTTTTGATCAAAGGAAAACATTCACTTATTTGACGTAGCCTTCCCACAATAATTGCATGCTACAAAAAAGCAAACCAAATCATCTGATGCCTTAACTAAATAGGCACAATTAAAGGACAAAACAAACAACCAAACATGGTGTTCCACCTCAAATCTTTTGCTTTCCTCCTTTGCTCTTTTACTCCTCCAAAATGCCTTGGAACATAACCACTACTACATACTAAAATGATTCATGGAAATTTTCACCAAATAAGGAATAAATTACAAAGGCCCATAGTGATAATGCTTATCTCATTTCATTCTGTGTGGTGACATACACAGCTACATTTCAGAATTGTAAACTCAAACAAAAATGATGTCTACATCTCTCTTTGATTGTCTCACCTCTTTCTGACTCTCCCTTAACTTTGAATTTATTTGAGTTATCGCAGCTTATTCAGTCTATGGACCTCATCTGGAATTCTTGCAGAGCTACTTTACAAAGGATTTACATAGCCACATGCATAGTATTCTAGGATTTAATGACCAGTTGACCATTGTGCTACATCTCCCAAGGAGTCTCTGAAGAGTTAAGAGTGCTGGCGCTGTCTGTAGCACAGAGGAAAGGTTAGCCATGGATTCCAGCATTTCTTTTTATTATGTTGCAGCTGTACTGCACTCAATTCTATTTGGACAAATTCCTGAACAAGAATCTATTTCCCTCACTTCACTTTTGGAATATGTACTGGTTTGGGTTTTGGCTCTACTTTGAAGCAATGTTCTTTTTGTCAGTATTGAAGGAATGAAGGGTATATTTAAAGAATAAACTGTTGGGATTTGTTTGGTGATTTTGATTTAGGATGTAGGAATAAGGTTCTCATGGGATGGAAAACTTGAATTCTAAAAATAATGAGCATCTAAATTTTGGTGGAGGTATTATTATTGCATTGACTCATATGGGCCTCATTTGATTACATCTCTATTTAGGAACAGGGCATTTGTTTACAATGCAACACTATTTATAGCACTTACAAGCTATAAGTGCTTTCTTCCAGTGGTTATTTAAATAACATTAATAAAATTCAAATATAGTATGATATATTAGCTTTCATACCTAAACACATTAGGCAGAGCTTAGCTTACCACAGTTCTTAAACATGATGCAAAGTCACTTGGCTGCTTGTGTGATTTCTAGATGGGTGCAAAGCCTGAATAAATTGAGTTCTGTGTATGTGTAGGTCAGTTTAGGCTATTTACAAGAGACATTTCTTCATTACCATTTCCTCTTTGAGGTCTTAATAGAGCTAAGCCTCAAAATATACACGATAGCCTGGTTCTCCATAGGACATCCATGGTTGCTTATCCCATCCTTATCCCATCCTGCTTATCCCTGCAGTATACTTAGAATTGTATTAGCTGCACAGTCCTAGAAGTCACTCTACAGCACGGTCAAGACTTGGATCTAAACATTTTCTTTGTAAAAATAGCAATCTGGAGAGAAATCAGCAACTCAATGCAATTATAGTCTAATGTTACCACTTTGTTCATTGCCTACAGGCATTTACAGATACTTAATGGTTTGTTTCACTGCTGTGTAAAGGTAATCCATATAGCAGAACAAAATCTTGCAAAGAGGTTGGCCAAGACCTACTCTTTATTTGTACTGTGGTTTGCAATTATGGAGTTGGAAAGCAGAAAATTTGACAAAATAGCAAAAGAAAGTTGCCCTGAAAACACAAAAATCAAAGGAAACAAAGCTCATTCTCCCACAGGGTGAAGTAGGGACCAATCTTGCCTGTAATGGGGAAAGAAGCTACTTCAGATTTTCTTTGGAATGATCACCTTTCAGAATTAAATCATCTTTTGGTTGATACCAGTAGCTAAACAGATGAAGCCCTTAGCAGAAGACGAGAATATCTGTAATTAGAGGAAAGAAATCAGGCTTTTCATGAGAGGCTCTACACACATCTGTGCATTTGAACAAGTAGATATAGACCAGTGACTTTACCTGGTACAAAAAGTGAGCTCTGGGCAGTCACCTAATAGTAAGTCAAGCAACAAGTCACTTCATGAAGCCTGGCCCTTTCTATTATAACACCTGTACAAATTATGATGTGCTCCCTACAGTGAGCCATGAAATGCCAATCCCTTACCCACATTTATTTGAGAAGTATTTTGGTCTGCAAGCAAATCTGCACAGTTTCAGAAACCCCTTTTCTTCCCTTTCTTTTATTAAACCATTAACTTGCATTCTCCTCACTTAATTATGTCATTGCTTTTCCAGGAAAACAGCAAATTTTATCTCTTAGTAAATCAGCGAATAAGGGTTTGTTACTGTATCCCTAATGTGACCAGTTCTGCTAAACTGGTCAATTCATGTACCTTTTGCTCTTTTAAGCATAGTTTCTCTCCAAAAAAACAGACTTTTTATAGAAATAGAACATGAAGTAAATGGTTCATTCCACTTTTCTGCCTGATAAGATTTTGAATTGAGTACATTTAAAAAACTTTTTAATTGCCCTGTAATAGATTTTAGACAAACACATTTATTTTTGTACTGATCAAAGAGATATGAAGATGTTTGTCATCTGTTACATACCTCGAGGCATTACAAGGAAAAGAAGGCTCCTCACTGCATTTCAGATGAAGCTGTTTCCATCTAGTTATGTATTCTCAACTAGTTTACATCTAAGGTGCCCTAGTCAGGCAAAAATGAGATATTCATACACTCAACCTCATGACCACAAACAGTGAGATGAATTTCACAAGGCCTGCTCTCCAGGTTCCAAGCTAAGCATACATTTTAGACTGAAGTCCTGAAAACTTTACTGATACTTGTCTTGCATTAACCATAAAGTTCAGCAAAAGTTTTGCCACCTGTGACACACCTGTGGATGACACAGCGAATTTTGGAATGTATGCACTAGCAGTATGGCATTAGAATGCCTGAGGGAAGCTGCACCGCCTCCTGTGAAAGGAGGAAAGGATAGTGTTTATGCAGACCTGAAGAGCAAGGAGAGTCTATTACCAGTATGCAGGTAGGAGAATTAAGTGATCCACCCAAGTGTAGGATAGCAATTTTTCAAATTCTTTTCCCTTTCTGCGTGAAGATAGGAGCTAATGACTCAGTTAGGACCTTGAGTAACACTTTGATCATTTGGTCTGATTTTCAGTAACCCTTGTACTTGCTTGTCTTTATTCAGGATCTCTGGTAGCCCCATAGCAGTAATTGATATTGGAGTAGCGCATCTATTTGATTTACTGTTTATATCATGATGGTGGCACAAGATCATTTTAAAATTCATAGCATACAATTGGGTCCCAGGACTCTAGGAATGTTTTAAAATATATTTAAAGAGATGTTCATTGCAAAAGATATAATGCATGCTTAAGAATTGCAAAATCCAAATATTTTGCATCTAGACAAGGGGCCAAATCCACGGCAAGATATAGTAATCATATATAAAATTTCAGACAGACCAAAATATCAGCCCATATACCTATTTTCAGAGCATGCAATACCTTTTTTGATTGCAGTGTGTGCATATATATGAATTTACAACCTATGTTTTTCATACAGAAAAGGCAAAGTTTTTTAAAAAAGGACAGAGAAGTTTACCTTTTTGTTTATTTCAGAAAATATAGGTCTTAAAAAGTAGATTTATGTTGTACCCATTATTGCAAACATCTAAAAAACCTTAAAGGCTTTGGGAAATTCTGTTTAGAAGCTGCCAATAAAACGAATTTTGTAACTAATAATGTATTAGTTTTGATACCAATAAAGCTGTTGAAGATACCGCCAATCATTCATTTTCCCCCAGTTCAAATGCAGATCCTTACAGGGATGACATCTCACTACACTGACATCTGGAACATAGCAACAAAATGCTGCTGAGCTGCTGGCTCAGAGAAACAGGAGCAACATGCAATATTCATTGCCAAATGTCACTTAGCAACATAGCATGTACAGCGGAGGAAAACTCACATCAGCCATGCTCTAGCCCTCCAAACAAACAAAAAAACTCCTTCTAAGACATATTTGGACATCAAGGCAAATGATGCCATTATGCTACCTAGGAAAATTTTTTGTTAAAAATACAAGAATGGAAAGTGATCAGAAGAGAAGTTCTGGTTCACTGCACCAGAGAAGGGACACAACGCACCATTAGCCTTTGCATTGGAATGCCAGCAGCCCTCCGTTGGAAGCAGGGTATCCTGAGTTATAGGTGAAGCTTCAAAAACTTGTCTGACATGTTATCACACTGTGTCTAACTATGTTGTTTAACTTGACATACTTACATAACCCGGAGTTATACATCATCCAAGAAAGCTTTTTGGCTATCCTCTTTTTTACTTAGGTGTCTAAGTTTACCCGAGGTAGATATGCTAAGCCAGTCTAATACTTTAATAATTGTCTACCAGATTTATTTTATCTATATCTCTTCTATCTGGCTGTGGGGCTAGGCACCTTTGTAGGAACTGTAAGGCAGGTAAGAAGTTGGCTTGCAGAGGGACAACAATAGGTACATGTGAAGGGTTTACCATTAAACTAGCAAGAGTTACAAATGGAGATCAACTGTCTACAGTTTGGGGCTTGTAAGAGTCGGTCAGAAGATCAGCATTGTCTCAACCTTGTCATCAGGAACACGGACAATAAGGTACCCCAAAAGTTAGTCTAATTTCTTGACATGAGTCTGCAGCGGCCTTCAGTGAGACATGGTTGCTGATCTCTAGAGCGGAAAGTGGTTGCAATGGACATGGCCTGCTCTGGCTAACAGAACATTCAAACCCTCCTGAAATAGGGAACAGGGTTCTATGAAGGTAGCACAGCTGGTCCCCCATTGTCGGGATGAGATAACCAACAACTGTTCAGACTCAGCCGAGCATGTTTTTGGTGAAGGAAACCGTGTAGCTGCTATGAAGAAAAATGGATTGCAACCAGTGTGCCAACAATGATGGTGAGATTGTGAACTTTAAGCAAACTTTGCTATGAAAACACACCTCCCAGTCAAAAGCCACCTGCCTCCAAGGCAGACCATGCCTTGGACACTCCTCCCTGAGCATGCAGGGTAGCCTCGCTCAAGAAAGGCAGGGATA
Source organism: Coracias cyanogaster (assembly GCA_033124195.1). Taxonomy (NCBI): domain Eukaryota; kingdom Metazoa; phylum Chordata; class Aves; order Coraciiformes; family Coraciidae; genus Coracias; species Coracias cyanogaster. The sequence continues at coordinate 100,154 of JAVSBS010010655.1, forward strand.
GGCCAAGGAGAGGAAGAGATACCTGAGACAGAGGAGGAGCAAGGTGTGTTGCTTAGCATAAAAGATGGCTCCTTAGCAACTGAACATTCAAAGCTTCCCCACCAAAGATCACAAAGATCATTAGGACTGTCGGAACACTGCCTGGACCATAGGGATGCCTTGGACCCACAGTGGTAGCTGTCTTTCCTTTCTTCTCTTTACTTTACTTTTCCCATTTTCCTTTCACCCTCTTTACCTATCAAAGACCACTTTATGGGCAAAACATTAAAGTTTCACTATTTGATTGAAGCAAACCCCTTTGGTGTGGTTGCCTTAATTCTGCACTTCAAGATCGCAGCAAACGAACCATCATGCATCCACTGAGTGGACCATGACGGGCTTTTATTTTGTTTGTTTGGGGATTATCTTGTTTAAAGCTGTCAGTTTTATTTCTCCATTTGGACAACATTAGGTTTATGCTAAAAAAGAATCCAAATTTTCCAAAGTTGAGGCATCACCAATACAGCATGATATCACCTTAAAACATAAGGAGACCTTGGGGACCTGCAGAGATGGGATGAAACCAAGTAATCTATAGAAACAGTAATAATAACATCTGGTAGCAACTAGGAGCTTAGCAGTTAGAAAGATTGTTGAGAAAGACCTAGCAATATTTGTCCTGTACAAGAGGACTACGTGCTGTCAATGCAAAACAGTTACTAGAAATACAAATGTGCAATGGTGCATTGGGAATTTGCAAAAAGTTAGAGAAGTATCAAAGTCATTGACAAAACATCTGTGGAAACCTTTGTTTGAGTGCTGTGTTCAATTCTGGAGGACTCTGTTCAAGAAAGATGAAGAGGAACAATTAAGAAAAGGATTATTAGGGGTAACTGAAGGAATAGAAATCCTGTTTTATAGGAGAGGTTGCCTTCTTGTGAATACAGAGGACTGGGTAAACAGAAAGGTGGGAAAAGAAACAATTTTAAAACTGTCTTGGAATAAGAAAAAAAAAGTTTAAAATCATGCATCATAAACTTAGATTTGAAATTATAAGATAAGGGTTTCAGCACCAGACACATTAAGTTCTGCAGCAACATACTGTGACAAAAAGCTTAACTGGTGCTAAGGCAGAGATTGAGCTCTTTCTGAAATGTGAGCTTTGATAAGGGCACAAGACATTCCTTTTGGTTATAGTAGTCATGCTTGAAGCTGTTGCAGTGACCTCACCCCACCAAACCCACTGGAGGGGAAAATTTGTTTCTCCTTGTTTTGGTAGAGATAGGATACCAGGTACTCCCATCACAAAGTTATACAATAGCGTTCTTAATTATGAAAGTTGTTAATTTTGGCAATGGCAACAGAGAAATTTCTTCATTACAGTTGAGTGAGCTTTCACATTTCACATTTTATGATGATTCTGAAATTATTGTTTTGTTGTTGTCAACATGAATCAGGTCGAAAAGTGGAAAGAAAAACCGGATGCTATCAGGACCTTGACATCTTATTTACTGAAAGATAAGCATTCCTAGTGAAGGGCTATTATTTGTATTAATTGGAATTTTCCTGACAAACTGAATTTCAGCGGATGTGCCAGTCAGATCTTGTCCATATCATACATACATAACAAGTGGAATTTATTAAAAATAACACTTAAATAACTCAAGACCTTAAACATAGGAACAGCATAACATAAAGACCCTGGCCCTAAGGAATATCTAGGCTTGGGTGAAAAAGGGACCTAGCTCCATACAAACTGTTTGTGTTTGAGGTACATAGTTTTAGGTCTGTTCTAAAGTTCTAAAGCCTGGAGAAAACATCTATATAGGCAATACACATGTAACTTCCTGGGAAAAAAAATGAACTAATTCCTGTATTTCTTAATTTTCTTAGGGACTGAAAACAGTATTGCCCACTGTTAATATTAAACAGTTAATGTGCTTGGCCTTTATGTTCTATTAAATAAATCTTTGGGATATTCAGATTGTCTTAGTTGAGTATCATTTAGTTCTGCGTTTTGCTAATGTCTTTTGGCATATTGCACACATAAAACCCAGTATTTTTACCCTCCCCTACTGGTCCAAATATTCACTTTTCTCCCAGGCACTAACCAGAAAGACAAAAAGAAAATTCTCAAGGGAATGTCCAAACTTAGACAGAGGCAAACAAATGCCCAAGAATAAAATTTTCAGGGAAAGTCAACAAACATGTAAGAACCTAGGGCCCAATTTTGCACTACTAACAAATACATTATCACAGTGATCAAATTTTCCAGTGTGAAGAAATATCCAGTTAAACTGAACATTTATTTAAGAAACAGTTTTAGTCTCTACGACATCAATATAGGTTTTGAACTTCACCACATAGCAACTTAAACATCAGTCCCAGCAGTCTGTGACTCCCTGAGACTCTTTCATATTTAATTTCTGATGAGAAATGACTTTTGGAATAATTAAAATAGTGCCAAATCTGAGATAAAGACTTACAAAGTTATGTAAAGGCTCTACAATGGCTGATCATTATCTGAAATCGGCTTATATACATACTTAGTGAGAATGTGTTGAGTGTGGTGGGCAGCACAAAAAGCAACATAAAGCATTTCCTTCAGGTGCATGTTAGCTGTGTGATAAGGCTCCAGAAACTCTTTCACAAATAGTATGGGGATGTCTTCTAGATAAATATGTATAGATGTCATTTGATATTCACCTGAAAACTATTTGAGGATGACCAAACACTATACAGATGATCCATGAATTTGAGCCTCCTGGCAGTACAGGAGTCATTGGTTGTAAGAGCAGTCATAGTCAGAGTCATGAATTGAAGAGTTTATTAAGACAGAAGAGTGAGTCAATACACAGCATAGAGCAATAGCACTCCCACATGTTAGTCCCTCTGTCACAACTATGTATCAGCTATAGAAGTCTAAGGAATATCTAGCTTTTCCTTTGGAAATATTTTAGGAAGAAATATGGGCCCGTAGGAAGGATTTAGGTTTACTTCTTGTTCTTATTTCATATTTGTTTTCTCATCTCCAGCTTTCCCTCATCTTTTCCCTGACAAATTGCTGATGTCTTTCCCAATGGTAATTTAATAGTTTGATTTTAAAATGCAACATGCTCTCTCCCTCCCTCCAGGCATATTAACAGTATATGGAAGTAACTGAGTATATCACTGAGCATAGCAGTTTCTTTTTAACGTTTTTGCTTTGTTGCAGTATTTGTTATGAAACGTAAGAATTAGATACCATCTTAGCTTGAAAAGTCTTTGTAATCTCGTTTAAGGAGAGGCCATAACTTCTGTGTTGTAGCAACGCAGATGTTGCTGACGCTATGAGTCATCATACAAAGGACAGCAGTACACCTGAAGTGTCCTGAAGGGTCTGGCACTGTAACGAAGGAAATAGAAACTGTAGAAAGAGAAAAAGTAAAAGCCTGCCTCCTCTGAGGGTTATGGCAAAAGCTCCTGCTGACTTCCAAGGACTAAGTTTTCTCCTAACATTTTTATTTTTATCGGCTTTTCTCTTTTCTTTTCTCTTTTTTCTTTTCTTTTTTCTTTTCTTTTATTTTCTTTTTTCTTTTCTTTTCTTTTCTTTTCTTTTCTTTTGTTTTGTTTTCTTTTCTTTTCTTTTCTTTTCTTTTCTTTTCTTTTGTTTTTTGTGTTGTTTTATTTTTTTGTT
>JAVSBS010010655.1:103997-124862 GCA_033124195.1 Coracias cyanogaster
CTCTCCTCTCCTCTCCTCTCCTCTCCTCTCCTCTCCTCTCCTCTCCTCTCCTCTCCTCTCCTCTCCTCTCCTCTCCCTCTCTTGTCCTCTCTTCTCTTCTCTCAAATTAGCTTCTTTTTTTACACTTTCTTTCTTGCTCTCCTACTTTCTTTCTCCTGAGCAAAGATCAGCATGTTTGACACATGCTTTTAATTACAGCAATGTTTTCAGCCTATATAAATAAATCCTCCAGTTTTAAGTTTATCAGTGTATCATGTTTCACTTCGTATACTATCGCCAGGAAATTAAAATTTTCTACAAAGCTTTATGATTAAATGTTAAATGTGGGGTAAGACATCATAACAAGACATCATCATGGAGATGATCTATTATAAATTACATGCCGATCTTGCATTACAGAATGTCTGTGTTGTTTATGAAATTTTAGTTGATTGCATGCTAAATCAAATGCTTTTGTACTCAGAATGGATCATGAATTCTTGCTTCTGCATGCAAGCAGAGTATGTATCTCCAGTCAAACCAGTGGTGGAACACACAAAATAGGACTACTACCATGGTTTGTCCAGCTTGTCTATATACTTGTTCAAGATGCAGCTTCAGCATCACATTGCTCACAGCGTTTATGATAGAACTTCATATTTTCCCTACAGTAACTATTAAATAATATCCACATGTCATTCTATTCCTAAAAATGCTTAGTTGCTCTCTTCAAATGCTTTATAAGATGCCAAATAGATCCACCATACTTATATGGTGGTTTTGACAGATTTAGATTTGTGGATCCTTCTTCTGCAAGGGATATTCAGTACCCTTTAGAAAATTCACATACATGGGTATCTGTACAGGTATCCCCCATGGGACTATCAGAGGTAGGTTTGTACTTCCTTGACCATATTAACACAACTGGAATGCATCATGCGATTTTGTAACTGTACTATTTTAAACTCTAAGTTTTGCTTTCTCTTGCATTCCCACTCAATTAAGTTTCACCTAGCTACTCAACATCATTGCTTTTAATGGAGCCTGTGGTAAATTTTTCACTTAATTTTGCCTCACAGCATGATAACTCTTCAACATTATTCATTTTAATAATGTATTGACACTCTTTTTTCCTTGCATCCTTTAAAAAGATAAACGTTTTATTAGAAATTATAGAACCATTTGTCAGCTTGGCTCTTACGTAGCGCCTACTTTTCTCATGATCATTACTTCAATGATCATTATTATTTCTACTTCAATAAAATTCCATTTCCATGGAGTCCTTTCTTAGGTCCTGCCACTCCATGGTTTTGCTTAGAAATGACTTTTCCACACTGAGCACCAGGATAACAGTAGTACTCTGCTCCAAAAACACTGACAAAAGAAGATTGCCTGAAGATCACTAGGAGTAGAAGCCTAGAGGAGGCATTTGAATCTTGGTCTTCTCATCCAAGCTCAGATGCCTGCATATTTCATTTGGGATGAGCTTAGGGCTCTGCAAGTGATCTGTATGCTGATAGTGAGAGTCTCGGATGTATACTGTGTGACCCGGGTACAATGGGAACTGAGTGATGGTAGAAGAAAGGGAAGGGACTTCTCATTCTTCACCTAAACAGGTGGCCACGCTGGAAGGCAATGACTACTACATTTGTTTTTGAATGGGTGATAGCAACCTGTACCATGAATTACTGAGGTTTGCTAAGTTATCATTTTAGTGTTTTTCAGTTTTCTCTTAAGAATTGTGTTTCTTTAAATCCTTTTAAAAATCAAAAGTAAGGGCTTGTGAGTGAGGAAATCTTGCTCATTCTTGAGTGCCCAAGTGGCTAGTCTAGTTTCAGAAATTTCTGAGAGGGAGCTCAGCTGGAGTCATTTAAAGCTTGGGTTGTGTTTGCTTTTTTTTCCTATATTCCTTTAGAGCCTCTTGAAATTGACTCCAGATCTTTTTACTGCACCTGGCAGAAAGTTGTACTTGCTTTCCAACCTCTGTCTGGAAATTAAGGTCTTCCCAAATGAGACTGTTCCCTGTCAGATTTCTGCCTGTATAATGTTAACGAGAGCTTTGTTCCCCCTCTCACTGTACTGGCCCATGGCTGATTCCCAGGACTGCATCAGTACAATCTTTTTCACTCTCCTTCCCTTGTGTGATTCAGACCCAAAAGGATTCTGTTTCACCCATTCTTGTGCAGAATATCACATCATTAAAATAAAATATTAACAACTGCTTTAACCAATTTCATCATATATTCACTGAAGTGTTCATATACTCCAGCACCTGCATTCTAGTCATTATTGTTAGCCCATTGTTTTCTGTTATAATATCCAGCTTCTCACCCCATGCTATCACTAAATCTCTTCTATTTTGTGGTCCAAGCTGCTTGCATTTATTTTGTGAATGTTTCAGTTGTTTTATCTTTTAAAAATTCTTATACATAGTTCCTGAGACAGATTACATACTTGCATAGCAAGTCTGATCAATATGAATGATTTCCTTCTGCTAGAAATCTTCTGTCATCTCATAGTTTCTTATAAATAACCACTGACTTCTCTATGTGATTTCCCTATACACTGAAATAAAGTGAAAAAATTACATGAGCTTGTCCCATGTATCTCCATTCACATTTTTGTTACAACCTCCTCTATGCAACCATGTTGTACCTCAGAAAACTATTTGCCTAGCTGCACAAGTTACCCCACAAGTCTTCTCTGTGTGAATGTACCCCAAAGCTTAATATTTATGCCTTTTTTTGACAACTTCTTGAACTCTCTAAAGTTTCTAAGATCTACTGTCCTTCTCTGCAAATAAATAAATTCCACTGCAGATGACTCAAGCTTCCTTTCTTTCATTACCTTGCTTGCTGTCACAACATTGTCCCTTGTGCCTGTGAGCCTCATATTCACATCTTGTACTTAGGTCTTGCAGGGCCCTCCCACAGGTTCCCTGAATCTTCTCTACCTCATCTTCATGCAAGTCAGCCCAGGTGCAGGCTGGTCCTTCTTTTCTGTCTCCCTATCTTTGTCTCTGCCCTCTCATAATCTCTTCTAAATTGTCTGTGTTCCCTGCTGGCTTCAGGCTGTTTGTTCCCCATTTCTTCCTTCGTTCCTGTGGGGCTAGCTGCTCTATTCTTCATATTTTCTCTTTTTTTCATGAAGAAGCCTTGAGCAGCCAGTGGGTAGCAGATGTGAAGAGCACTCACGGGTGTCACATACTCACTGGTGGCCCTGACATCCTCAGCACAAGACACCCACATTGCTAATGTCTATATTGGCCTTTACAGCACAGCCAGAGGCACTTTCTTGTTCTCTTAACATGCTGGACCTAGGCCAGGACATTGCAAGAATGAGAGTAGCACAGTTTGATATTAAAGACTGCCTCACCCCTGTCTGTCATATGACGCAAAGCTGGTTTCATATTAGACAGAATTAAAATATATTTACTTGAAAAGTGCAAATGTAGAATATGCAACAAAGTTATGAAAAAAAGACAGCAAGAAGACCATACTCCAGATGCTAACTGTTCCAATTTCTAAGATAGCTTGTGAGGCTAATTAAATAGCCTCTGCAGTTTACTTGAGGCCAATCAAGAGAACATCTTCCTTTTGGTGCAGGTGGCTGTCAAAGCCATGCACAACGCCTGCTCTGGGTGACCTGTTCTTTTCCACCCCAGCAACACAAGCTGACTTTTTTTCTCTGTTTTCCTATTTACCCCAAGCACATTTAATATGATAGAGTGCTGGGAAATCACAGTGTTTTTTTCAGTGGATTAAGCTATTTCTTTTTACCTTCCTTATGATATTATTTTCACTAACATTTCTAGCTACACCATAGTTAGCACATTCTGACTTTGGACTGTTTTTTATTGTTATATTTCTCTGAATACACAATGGTAAATGCTAATATTGAAACAGCTAAAGCACACACTTCTAACTAGCTTAAAAACTACTTAAGGCCTTCGAGCACTATTTTAAAGTAAGACATATTATAACATATAATGAAATTAGGAATAGGGCACTCAGAGGAAGACATGCACCTGCATGTAAACTTACTCCTGAAAGAAATCCTGTTCTTCCAAGTTGCTAGGTATTCAGATAAATATATAGGCCACAAAAGTAATGCAGTTATCATAAACATTTTTTTCTTCTTAAAAATCACCTTATGTTTTTTGTTTCCCATTTGATATTTAACCTCCTTTTATTAACGTTCTGAAATAACTTGCATCTCTACAAGGGTGAGGCCTAGAGGTTTAGTTTTAAATTGCTTTTTTAAAATGTCAGGATTAGAGTTTTTAGACAATCATCTTTCAATAGAATCCCAGGACAAGCAGATGTAATTACCTTATTGACTGACTAAAATGAAAATTCCTGCTTTTTCCACATTATCAAAATGTGTGTTTCAACATTAAAATGTGTGTTGCTCTGTAAAGCAACTGCCAATATTTTATTTTTTTATAACTATATAAAAATGCCTTATCCATATGCGAATGGAGAGATTTTAAAAATGTTAGTTGAGTGAGATAGACACTGGCTGCAGAAGACGAATATTTTGAATTATATTGCACATAAATTGTTGGCAATAGCCATTTTAGAATAATTTGTTGACTAATGTTGCCAATTAGTATTTGAATCGGTATATAAATATTACACTGATTCTCTCTGGAATAAGATTACTGTATTCTGGACCAGCAACCCAGACTTGTTGCTGAGATCAACATATTCCCACTGCTCAGGGTTATAATAGGAACTACTGAAATTGTGGGATTTGATGACATCAGCCTTTCAAACTTGCACCTTTCTCTTCATGACCTTTCTGTGATTAGGCTAAGCTTGCATAAGAGGAGGATTTGCAAGTACAAAGCATTGTCAAGTCACTGTCAGCCTGTATGGAGGGAACCCTGCATTACACAAAAGCTGCTGACATTTGTAAATACACAGACCATAGCATGCCTGTGTGAGACCTTACAGCTTTATCTTGGAAGCCAGTTGCTGCAGTGCCAAGCAGATTTGGCTTCAGACAAAGGAGAATGAAGGAAATGAAAAAGAGTAGCTACTTGTGGATTAACTTTTCCTGGAACAGCCTTACTCAGAACAGAGCCATTTCTGGTCCCAGCAAACTAGCACTGTTCAGTAGAATTGCTTTTCTAACGATTAGTGCTACAGATGCTCATATACAATTTTTTTGTGAATTAGATCTCTGGCCATAGCTGTTATACAGTAATCTATCCAGATGGGTAGTTTCTTAAAAAATTCTGTGGTAGTGTCTACTATAAGCCACTCATGGTTTTCCCTCTCTCATACATTTCTTCAGTGTAAATGTGGACATTTATTTGGAATGCACAACTACACTCTAGCTGCTGAGTGTGTTCTAAGTTAATTTCCTTTGCAATGCTTGAAGACTGGGTCTTGGTGCTTCGTTATTGTCCCAGTGGAATGAGAAATTTGACTAGCATGTGGATTCAATGCCTTCCCGGCCTGCACAGTGTGAGTATCACCTTGTTCCATCCTGAAGGAATCCCACTATGTCAATGAGCAGCATGGGAGACTTGGATATGTAAGGAATAAAGTCTTGGGCTCTAGCTGGCAAACCTTCATTATTTGAGACATAAAAGGACTCTCTGATGGGGGACAGTGAACGTTAGTCATAATATGTGATTTTATTAAAACCACTCAAAGGGCATCGGACAAATGGAATAATGAAACAAATACAACAATTAGCAACAGATTTACAGAAGTTATGTAAATAGACATAAATGCCACAAAAAACAAAATCTTCAATAAGTGCAGGAAACTTTAAAGTGTTGGAAACATTTTCCTGGAAAGATGACAAACGGATGTCGCAGGCCTGGGTGTTGGCGGGCATACCACACTTGCGTAGATCATGCGATTCAGCAGTAATTTTCTCATGGCCCTGTTTTTGTGCTACTTGCTGGCACAGCATTAACTCTCCACTGTATCTCTACCTACACCTGTTAGGGAAAATTGGAGGCTAGTCTTTGGGAAATTTGGAGTATTGATGGAAACGGTGTTTGGAGAAGGCAGATGTTTTCAGCTGGCAGCTGCTCACTGTGTCCCATAATACTCCCTTGGCATATGGTCCAGTCCTGTTGTACCTTGCTGTCTGACTTCCCCCAGAAGCAGGAAAAGAGCTTTGGATACAAGTGTTCCCGTTCCACTTCTGCATGCTTGCCTGAGTTTCAGACAGAATCCTACTTCCCTAATGTTTACATACTAGTCTATCTAAATTTTGTTTCATTTTTGGTTTCCCTCTGTCAGCAATCCAGCAATAAAGTAAAATAGTGCCACTGCCATTAAAGTAGCAATAATAGTTGTTTTCAGACCTTTGTTAGCTTCATCTAACCCCAGTGACAACAAGGAGACAACCTTTGAGAAAGCAAGGCTGGTTTTAGAGATCCACAAAGTTGGAAAATGAGACGTAAGGAAGCAATGACAATGTAGTCCAATATTTTTCATCCAAGGTGGATGTACAGCTGGTCAATAGAATCCTTTCAGTTTACTAGTGATCCATACCAGAGCTTGTAATGAAATACAGGAGCAGACTAGGGATAGCATGGAACATAATTCCCTGCAAATTTTTAAGAACTATTTAGACAAATATCTCTGAGATATATAACAGGTATAACTCATCCTGCTCCAGTGTTGGAAAAATGACCTTAGTGGTCTTGGGACTATCCACCTCTACATGTTATGAAATCTAACATCTAAATGTACAACGCTACAAAATTCAGAACATTTGGAATAATAATCTAAATTTGAAATTATAAACTTTTGGTATTTTCCATCACTAATTCTTGGTTTTCTTCAGTTCCAGAGCCTCCCAGTTTCTTACCATAATCAAAGGAACTTCTCTAAGGCAAAATTGCTCAACTGTGACTCAGTCTAATGAGATTGCACACTAATAAAACCTCTACACATTTTTGGTCTTTTCTCCTTAACTAATATTCCCTCTTTCATGCTCTCATCTCATCTACAAATTTGATACTGTTACTCTTCTCTTTTTTTACCATTCTCCACTTTAACTTTGCTTATAAAGAATTTTTTCTCTGTAACAGGTCTATGTAACTTTTTAGAGCTATTGGCTGTTTCAGTTTGTGCTTAACCAGGATAAAAGAAAATCTAAAGGATTTGACATTTCAGTTTACTCCTTTCATTAAAAAATGCTTTTATGTTTGAAAACAATGTCAAAGATGAGAAGTTGAGTAACCATTTCAAACAATACAGTATGGACAAGGGCTGTTTGCCAACCCCACTTCTTTTAAGTTTCTCCATGGACCTTAACAGGAGGTGGACTATGCGCTACTTTATTTGCATTGAATAAAGTAAAGCTGCACATGTGTGAAAAAAACAGAAAGGGCTTCAGAAAGAACACTTAGATTTCTGAAAGTGAGATGGTATTACTGTGTTTTCCATAGCAGGTCTACTTCACTAGAGCAAGAGAAGGCTTTTCATCAGCTCATTATCTTTGCAGTTAAAGTTGGTACTTCAAAACCAGACCTACACTGAGATTACTTGTGCTCTGTGAAATGCATTTTTCTCTACTTCTCTGAATTCCCAGAGTCCACATTACTATTAGGGAGTAAGGAAACATCATTTCAATAGCCAGCTTTTCCCCTTTCTCCCAGTGGTGGCCCTCCTTTTTAGGGCCATGATCTTTTGCAGGAAAGCATCAACTTACTCTGTCTGTGGTTGTCACTACTAGTGCTTCTCCATATGCCAGAGCTCTGATCCAAAAGCTGTAAAAGTGGAGTAGCCTGGTACTGAGACCAAGCCATTTTGTGCTTCTGGGACTCTATTGCTCTGTGAAAAGCCATGTAACTATTATCTTTCAAGGTTGTACCTAGAAATAAAACCAGTTTTACTGAGAATCTTTCACAGACTCCATACCCTATTTGAAGAATCCTAGCATAAAACGGTTATCACCTTTTCAGTATGTTCAATGCAATATAGTGGATCGAGATAGAAATTAATGACCATGTTGCATCATTATTGCCAGTAGCTATTAGCAAATAAGTCTCTGAGTTGATCAAATCTGAAGTTAACTTCAGAGTAAGGGCAAGGAGAAAAGAATGGAAATGTCTTTACAGTGTTTTTTAAATTGTGTTTCGCAACACAATCATGGGTTAAAAAATTACAACAGTTTTCAAAGGAATCAAGTTGCCCATTGCCCTTCAGTCTGGTTTTTTAATTTTTCATAGTGTGAAACCTAAGCACATTGTCTACAGGCATTGGTGAAATTTCTTACAATTTATAGTGTGCAGCAAGGTCCTTTCTTTCATGACAGTGGGATACCTAATTTAACTTCCAGGTTACTCAGTTTTGTGAAATTTAGGCATTTAGTAGAGCACAATGTAACAGACTGGAGAAGAAGCAATATCAGGTTAAGGCTTCAGGCTGAATGGGGTGGGTGCCCTAATTTAGTTTTGAATTGCCCTGTTACTCATTATTAACATTATTGATTCTCTGATGTATTATTTATTTAGCATGTCAGTGATGACTGTCTGGTCTAACAGATGCCCTTTCTTACTAATGTTTTCGAAACAGCAAAGACAGTAACTGTCAGTGAAGGTCAGGTTTCCTGTGTATGGCCAGGTTACCTGCTATACATGGAGATGTACAGATGAAACTGCTCTCAGTTCATGCCTCTGCTGCCACGTACATTGGCAGGTATGGTAGCAAAAAGATAAACACTGTAAAAAGCAAAACCAAAATATATGCAAGGGTATAAGCCTTGAGCCTTTACAGTATGGAAGCTTTGGCAAACTGGGAGCAGAAGACATAAAATGGTGCCATTCTGACATGCTTTTCAGTTCTTTCAGGATTTCTTTCTTCTTTCAGGATTCAGTTCTTGTCTGCCAATATTGCCTATGTATTGAAGTGAGACTGGAAGGGGCATTCAGTAACATGACCATTGTTTACACTGAGCCTTACAGAAGAAAGTAATACAACAAGCAGCAGGACTTAAAATGCTTGCTTTCGTGTACGTTTGTGTCTCATGGATGGTGGGGAGAGGAAGGAGAAACCTTGAAAATTTTCTGATGTCTAGTATTCAGTGTGTTGCTATTAACATGGTTGGTGCTTTCCTTTTAACGGCACCTTCTTCTCAGAGAACATACCAAACATTTGACGTTTCAGAACTCTTCAATCTTGGGGCAAATTTGGTTGAGACTGATGAACTTTTACCAGGAAGGGTGAGGGGCTATTGGATACATATACAATGGCCCTCCTCTCCACAAACACTTATGGTCACATGGAGGACATGATCTCATAATTCTCACATTATTAGGAAATCAGGCTAAAAATACCACACTTTTCCACATAAATGGCAAGCTGTCACTGAGATGAGAAGGGAAAGAACAAAGACGGCATGGTGAGAGCATGGCATGAGACTTCCCCTGGGCTTGTTTACACCAGCACAGTGTGCCCCGTGGTTGCACCAGCACAGCAGATATTCCCTAAAATAAATGGGCTTCAAGAAAAGAATGGAGATTTTTAATGGGAGCAAAGCATTTAGGGACTAACTATGAGTCTGGTGCTCTGTCAGGCTCTGTGCCTGGCTTCGTGCCTGAAGTAGAGCTAAATACTCTCCCTCATCTTGCAGCAGCCATTATCTGCTGTGTCACTCATCCAGCTGGTGTGAGAGACCCTTCTGTGCATGACAGAGCAAAATGGCTGGCATGGTCGTGTGCTGAACACATGTTCACGTACTGAACAGATGTTTTGTGGCTGGCTCACTGGAATAGGGACACCACACTCATGCCAGACATCTTCTGAATGTGAACTGGTGGTACACTTGTGTAAGCCAGGGGAAACAAGCCACCTTCACTACTCTGCTCAGCCTACTCATAACCTTGGGTGGCAGTAAGGCAAGAAGGGAGAAACAACAATCAGCAGAAGCCTCTGCCTTGCCTTTCTGTGAAAGTGAGAAGAAACTAAGCAGGTAGGGATTGCATATCTTTACCAGGGCACAGATAAGCTTCCTAGAGGGTGCCTGTGTTTGGTACAGAGCAGGTTAAAAATGAAACCTGGAGACCATCCTCTCTGAGTGCTGGCAGTTTGCACAGTGACTTCACAAAGCTAAATAAATACCTCAAAGCAGCAAAATTTATTCACAAAGAGAAATACTTGCTTTGGCAGGGGAATCACAAGCAGCTAAACTCAATGCAAGAGAAAGCATTCGTCTGCTGCAAGTTAAACCAAAGCACAGAGCCATCTGAATTATGAAAGGGTGATTTCCTCATTAGGGTCTTACTGAGCAATTAATAGCATTGCTTAATAATGAAGGCAAGAAACAAAAGCACCAGAAAGAGTTAGCCAAGAAATCTGTCAAGAAAAGTGTCAATTGCATGTGTCCCCCATCACAGGTAACAAATAACTTTCTTTGTAAATGGTTGTGTGAAGAGTGGCACCTAATTTCATGAAATCCATCCCTAATGTGCACGTGAACGTGAACTCAGTCAAAATGGCAGTTACAGCTCTCGGGAAAGCTGAAGAGTCTGTTGTGAATTTGGTGACACATTTCAAATATTTAGATAGTTGAGTATCTGACAATGAAACCAGCATTCAGTCTTGAAAAAGTCCTGGTCATAACATCATTCAAATATCAAGGATGAAACAGACTTTTCACTTTAAACCAAATTAAGGTTCAAATGAGCTGTCTTTATATCTGGGTCCCAAACACTGGCATTTTTTGACAATGAAGAAATTTTTAACTATATATATCCATGCATCTTAGGGGTATAACAGGATTAGCATGGAGTTGTTGCTCCATTTTGCTTCACAAAGGCACCACATCACTGGCAGGATATGCCTCACTTACTCTGTGTGCTTCAGCACTTCAGATATCATGACTGTACTTCCAGCTACAAGGGTATCACTCTTCTGCTTGGGGGAAACTATAAGCAATGAATTACTTTTTGCTTAGAGTACAAAGCTTTACATGACAAAAAGAGAGCCTGTGGTGATGATGAGTTAATAACACTTGATGAAGACAGAAATAATGCAACCAACATGTAATAGGGACACAAAGCTGTGTAGTAAGCCCCACTGTGTCTGGCTTTTGTCTACTGGAGGAAAGCACATCCTTGGGCTCCCGATGGACTTTTAATGTAGTCATAATCTTGGCTTTAGCTTCTAAGAGCGACATTAGCCAGCATGTTCCGATGTCTCTGATTTCCTTCTCCTTTCCATTGTGTTGTATCAGCACTCATAGCCTCACATCGCTTTGTGTTCCCTCAAAATCACCTTATTGTTATTACACCTTTTCAAAATTAGTTTGCCCTTTCCTTCCTACAGACATATCAACACCAAACCACATTTAAACCATCACGGCAGACACACACACAAACATCACAACTTGCCATGCTTGTTTTTTCTTTTCTTTCTGTATTCCCTTGGTGTCTGAGCTCTCCAATGCTCTGCAGATGGCTGTCTGGGTTTTGGGAAATGTGAAGGGTGCAGAGAGGCCACAGCTCTTGCTGCAAAGATTGTGGAAGTGCAATGGAAAATATGGGCTGAACTCTTAAAGGAGCAATGGAACTACCCTGTCCCTGTAACCACTAAGTACCTGAGTTAGGAGGTTTGCTTGACTCCTCCTAAAATCACCAGACACAAAAATGCCTTTGCAAACAGGCACACATCCTGCTTTGAACTCCTCTTAAGGAATCCATTTATTTCCATTTGCTCTATGTATGGAGGGCAGGCTAGGGAGGTTAGCCTCCTAATACAGGCCTGTACACTATGGGCTTCAGATTATCCAATGAAAATATCTTCTTGGTTGCCTAACAATTTTGACATCTTATCACAGAATCATAGAATGCTTTGAGTTAGAAGGGACCTTTAGAGGTCATCTAGTCCAACATCCCTGCAGTGAGCAGGGACGTCTTCAACAAGATCATCTTGCTTAGAGCAACTATCCAACTTGACCTTGAATGTTTCCAGGGATAGGACATCAACGACATCTCTAAGCAACCTGTCAGTCTTTCACCACCCTCAGAATAAAAATATTCTTCCTTATATCTAGTCTTTTAGTTCAAAACCATTACCCCTTCTCCTGTTGCAACAGGCCCTGCTAAAAAGATGGTCCTCATCTTTTTGTAAGTCCCCTTCAAATACTGAAAGACCATAGTAAGGTCTTCCCAGAGCCTTCCCTTCTCCAGGCTGAACAACCCCGACTCTCTCAGCCTTTCTTCATAGGAGAGGTGTTGCAGCCATCTGATCATTTTTGTGGTCCTTCTCTGGACCCTCTCCAACAAGCTGATGTCTTTCTTGTGCTCTTGACTCCAGAGCTAGACACAGTACTCCAGGTGGGGTCTCACCAGGGAAGAGCAGAGGGGCAGAATCACCTCCCTTGACCTGCTGGCCATGATTCTTTTGATGCAGCTCAGGATACAGCTGACTTTCTGGGCTGTGAGTGCACATTGCCAGATCACATCCAACTTTTCATCTACCAGCACCCCCCAAGTCCTTCTCTGCAGGGCTGCTCTTAATCGCTTTGTCCCCCAGCCTGTACTGATACTAGGGATTGCCCTTACCCAGGTGCTGGACCTTGCACTTGGGCTTGTTGAACCTCATGGGATTCACATGGGCCCACTTACCAAGCTTATCTAAGTCCCACTGGATAGTATCTTGTGCCTCAGGCAAGTCAACCACACCACTCAGCTTGGTGTCATTTGCAAACTTGCTGAGGTTGTGCTTAATCCCAGTGTCTATGTCATTGATGAAGATATTAAACAGCACTGGTCCCAGTATGGAGCCCTGAGGGACACCACTTGTCACTGCTCTCCATCTGGACATTGAGCTGTTGACCATTACTGTCTGGATGTGACCATCCAAGTAATTCCTTATCCATGAACAGTCCACCCATCAAATCCATATCTCTCCAATTCAGAGAGAAGGATGTTGTGAGTAATGTTGTGGTAGCACAGAGGAAGGCATATTCATCCCACCCACAACATGTCTGAGCTCTTAAGGCCACTCTTCTGTTCTCCTGTATTGCAGTTCCTCCAGGTGCAACTGGTGCAACCTGTCCCTCTAAGTCATAAATACTCTGGTTACAGGAACCTGTTTTTTTTGAATGCTGTGTAAGCTACACTGTACATAAGACATACCAAAACTATCACTAATAACAATAATAGCAACAGCACCATACTGTTTACGTTATATACTTGAATACTAGATGCCGTGGTTTTTTAAAAAAGGGATGCCTCTTGATAAAAACATTTAATTGAAAATGAAGAACAGAACTGACAGGGTATGAATATAGCAATAGCAATTCTTTGTGATGTGTTGGATGTCTTTGAGGATGTAATAAGTATTGGTCAAAATAAGAATTTTCTGTACTATAAGGCCAGAAAAAAAACATTGAACAGTATCTCTGAAATTCAGATAGTGGTAAAATTTTGAATTCCATGATACTTTGATCTAAGTTAAACTGGCTTCAATAATTGTGTATCCACATCACTCAAGCCATACAGAAGGACCCAAGAAAGTGGGAGGAAATAAAATAATAATAATGCTTTCAACTGAAAAGTGGAAGTAGGCTGAAATATTTTCATTTTTAATTTCCATTTGATTATTTGATCAAAAGATTCAGAGTTGACATTAATAGGGCCATAACTTGGCTTTAAAAGTTCTTTGTAGTGATGAGTACTAAAAGAAAATATCACAGACAAGAACGCATACAATATAAGAAGCTAGCTTTAGGTAGGAATGATTATTACAAAATGAATTTATACATGAATTTACAGTGCTTAAACTTGATTGCTTGTGGCTATTGACTTGAAGAGATGTCTTCATTGCAAAACATGAACTGGACAAATGCTTGGTTTTGGCTTTTTGTTCAGTTTTCTTCAAGCCTGTCACTCCCAGGGCCAGAATTTTGTGTTTACTGAACTGACTGCAGTGGACTTTATATAAATGAAAAACTGATGTGGCTGCAAAAGCAAGTTCTTTACTATTCAGTCAAATTCACCTGCAGGAGCAATGGGATTGAAAGATCTATTCACAGTTAAAAAAACAAGAAAAAGAAAAAAAAAAAGAAGTGGTATTTCTGCGAAGCACATCCACCTACAGCTGGTCAGTGTTTTGCGGTGGCTGCTTCCTCTTTGGAAAGTTCTGCTTCCAGTTTGGTTTCCCTGGGAATGATATGTAAGAAATAGTCTCTGTTGTGCTATCTAGAGGCTTGACTTATTTACCAAAATACCCATACTATTCCCTTGAGACACAAATACATTTGTGTCCAGAGATAGCTGATATGCTTTGGCCTAGCTCATCGAAAGGTTTAATTTAGGGAAAAAACAGCTGGTCATGTTGCTCCACCACTCAGATTTTTTTGTTTTTCTACTTGGTTTGTAATACAAAGTTATAACAGAAGGGTCCCAGAATTCTGTTTTCAAGATTAACCACTTCAGGAAGTGGTTTTTTTCCTTCCCAAACCCAGAAGCCTCTTTAAAAAAACCAACACTCTGTGTTTATTTTAGTTTCTTTTCCAAATGAAAAAAAACAACAACCCCCCAAAATCACTGCTGATAGACTGAACTTTTCAGTTCTAGCTTGAGTAAATATGTTCAATGCAAAAATAAACAGATAATTAATTGCTTGCCCTTGAAACCTTGTTAGAGTACCTATGGAGAGTGTTACTTCTAAGAGGCTGTTTTAACTGTTCTGTTAAAAAATACATTAACCTCTGATACTGTTTCTCTTTCAAGCAACCATTTTCCTTATAAAACCTGACTATTCATGTTCATTAGGTTGATGTATCACCACCGATTCCCAGCCCTTATTTGCACTGGTGGCTTGTTTGCACTTGCAGGCTCTAATCAGGCAATGTAACAAACAAAGTGAGCTCCATTCTCATCCCTGAACTTACTATGAGTTCAAAGTTCTCTGCACAGAGGTGCCAACAGAATCACTGACATGATGAATGATGCTCATGCTCACTAAATCTGTCACCAAAATGGAAATTCACTTGGAACAAGAGCGTTGATTTTTGTTTGAAAGTGATGTCTGAACTGAAATGGCAAAAAGTAACACTCCTAGATACTGGGCATCCTGAGGCCTACTGAAGTCCCTAGAAGTTCTCAGTGATAAATACTTCATGAAGGCATTGAAAAAAGATTATTTCAAAACCTACTGAAGTATAAAGACTATCACTGATTCCAGCAGGCATCAGATCAAGCTCAGTGTGAATGAGCATCAGAGTATGTCTACATAGTCTTTTGCAGGCAGAATACAAGTTTCTCTGCCCAAGACTTGAGCCAGTTGGATGTATGACAGCCCTGAACTGGAAGCCATGTTACTGCATTTACAGAGTAGAGCCCAAACTAAAGCCCCTGCTGAAAGACAGAAAATATCATTTGTGCTCAGCAGTGTGCTCCATCCAAGGATGCGTCGAGTGAATGCACATATGCTTAGGTCTCAAACAGAATGATTTCATGTTTGCTTGCAAAAGACCACGTAGAAAAGGTCCCGAAATGGGAAGAGCAACTAAACTCTGATGTGACCACTTAAATATTCACTTCCCTAGACACAGGGAGACTGAGGAAAACAGATTGATGGGCACTTTCCTAACAGCATTTTTCCTAGTTTTTTTCTTCTCACATGGAAAGACAAGAGATAGTAAGAGAGGCCTAGAGAGGAAAAGAAAAAGATATTAATTGAACTAAATTCCAAAGCCACAAAATGATCAACTTTCACTGTCATGAGCTTTGCAAGCCCCAAAACAATACTTTAAAATGTTCAATTTTTTCACATCAATTTTAATTAAGCTCTCATTAGGCTCTTGTGCCCCTAGAATTTGGCAGACAAAAGAAGCTGGCTTGCCCAGCGAGTTTCCCAAGCTTGCACAGCTCTATTCCTAAGGAGATTTATCTCATTTTTTTCCTCCTCTTGAAAGAACCTTACATGAACCAATTCAAATGAAAAACACATGGACTAAAAAAGACTTCATCATGCCAGATACCTTTTTATATCCAAAGCAGTGAACTTGTAGTCAGTTTGTCCTTTCATGTGTTGTTTTTTCTGGCTTTGGGTCCTAAGAATGATTTTTTACTACGTGCAGTAGTAAAACAACATATTATGCAACTCTATTTTTCAGGGAGAACACTATGTAATTCATAGGCTTTGCAATGTCACATTTTCTGTTCAGCAAATACATGAAGTGACTTCTCTTTCTTTTGTGGGAAGACGTTTAGAAATTTATGTTCAGCAAATGGTATTCCATCTTACCTAAATTGGGGTTTTTCTGTTGTATTACCAAAGTGACTGCATAATGTAACAATAATCACCTTACAAACTGTATTTTTATCCTAGTCATTCAAGAACTGGGCATGTAAGAGGGATAGTATTTTTTATCCTGAGGCTTCCAGTCAAAGAATACAGGTGAAGACACAACATATCATTAATATTTTGCAGCTCAACAGATCTGATAGAAGACGAAGATCTTTCTTAAAATGTACATGATGAATTAGCAGC
Source organism: Coracias cyanogaster (assembly GCA_033124195.1). Classification (NCBI taxonomy): domain Eukaryota; kingdom Metazoa; phylum Chordata; class Aves; order Coraciiformes; family Coraciidae; genus Coracias; species Coracias cyanogaster. The sequence continues at coordinate 120,458 of JAVSBS010010655.1, forward strand.
TCTGTTAGAACAAGTTATTGGAAATGTATTCACTGGGATGGTTTTGAAGATTATGCCATCTTCCAAAGCTTTCATAACTCTTTCATGTTTCTTAAAGCCAACTTCCAAAAGAGGGGTTAGTTCAATTATTAAGAACACTTTATAAATTGATGCTTTCATTTCATAGCTTGAAAAAGTCATAATTCCAGAAGATGAGCCCTTTACCCCTCCTATGGATTTATTTGGTGCCTAACAACTCTTCTGCATGCAAGAGTCATTAACTTTCTAGATGCGTGTTCACTTGATGGATACTTACCTATTGGTTTTCCCAAATCAAAGCTCACAGCTCAAAAATTACCTCTAATGTGTAACTGGGAAAATTTCCCAAAGAATTCACTCATCTAGAACTTAAAAATGTGCTGACAAGGAAGATGTGATTATGCTTAAGTATGTCTTCTTCTCATGCTCAGCAACAGTGTTAAGAAAAGGCCAAGTACCGATGAGGCTTCCCCAGGTCATGAAAATGAATATGCAAGCCCTCTAGACAAGTTCATGGGAGAATAATCCATTCATTGCTATGCAGTGATGCTACATTAGGATCAGTAAGCTCCCAGCCTGTAACTTGATGGAAGCTGGGAGGGTATCCTTGATAGTATTGCTGTATGCTTGTCCTACAATTATATTCTTCCTTACATGTCTAATTTTAGGTGATGGCTTTTCTGTTTAAGGTATGGGCTGCTTTCAAAGGGAGGTTCAAGACCCTAGAAAGAGTTGAAGATATTCCATCCATGCCTTTCCCTGTAAAGAAAAATAATACAGCAGTCCTTCCCTCCAGCTCTGCATCTGGATACCCCTGTTCACCCCAGCTTACCTCCAGTTCGTCCTAGCTGGCAGCCAGGAAAGACATCAATAGCAGAAAGATAGCTGCATGGATAATATAGCAGGCTGATTGTAAAGCATGCAAATAAGAGGTTACCCATGATGAACGGTCATACTCAGCCACCAGGACAGCACTCCAGATACAGCTGATACGGACTGCTGAGAAGGCAGTGATTGTCTGAGACAAGGTTTTGCCAGATTCCCCAGGGAGGGATGATCTATGATCTCCGTGTATGTGAGTGCTGGGACCAGAATTTCTTCTTCAAATATGGTTCTGGAGATCTTGATGGTGTTAAAAACCATGAAAAGGACCAGTCAGTAACAGGTTAATGTAAGAGAAACAGAAGTATCACAAGTTTTGTAAATTGCTAGCCATTCATTGAAAGCAGGAAGGCCAGCATACATCTGTAATGAAAATTGCTGATACTATAGCATTGCTAAGATATAGCTGTGCATGTGTTCTAAGGCTTTACAGTCATCCTGGCACAGCAAATAACTGAAAGAGAAATAAAGTGTACTGTGAAATGGTGGGAGCGGAGGAGCCCATTCTTATGTCCTAGTACTACATGCACTCTCTCATACACACAGTTCATCTCAGCTTACATCTGCACGCATTGAGGGCATGTATCTATCTGTGCCGAATGTTATAGGAGAAATTTACAGTGTTGAAGGTTAGTAGGAAGTCCACGTTATCACAAAACATATTTGGAATCTTTAAGCTGTAATACTGGATAGGCTATGCCTTCATTCTGTATGCTGTCATGCAAGCCTAATTTTTCTCTAGTCTCAGAGATACTGATGGAATAAATACACTCTAGAGTGAATCTGATGGATCTTGTAGGAATTTGTACCTTATAAGCAGACACATCACAGAGATATCAAGCAAGCTGGGGCAGGGCTGTGCTCAGGCACAGGTAGGCGGGAGTGCTAAGCACTCTCCATCATGTGGCACAGAAGTGAATCCCCAGCCTGTCTTGTGCCTGATTCTTTAAATAATGCTTGTATGAAAAATAAGAAGATAAAGCACAAGAGGAGATACTGCATGAGACAGAAAAGATGCACTTAAATTTGCATTATCCTCGGTCTTCATTACTGGTAAGGACAAATGTGGCTGGCCAGAGTTCCAGTAAGAACAAGGGATCTGATGGGACTGAATAATCTTCCCAGAGGACAACAGAGTCTTTTGCCTCTTATACAGTACCTCTGTTCACGAAATCATGTTCTTTTAGATCTTTTCCTTAATTTTTCCAATTCAGATGGGATCTGTAACTTCTCTTGCTAGAAGACCATCATTTCTGAGAGTTTTCTCACACCTGGTCTCCTCAAGGAATATTGCTTTTTGGCTTGAGTTTCCAGTTGGAGCTTTGTCATCTTCCCTAAGAATATCCAGCTCCATGGATGTCGGTGACACAAATGTCAGTGGAATTTAGTAATGAGGGAAGTGTACTGACTATATTGTCCAAGTGAAGTGAATGATTTAATGTATGTAACATTCAGATGCTATAGGAGAAAGCTGGTTTAATGGTATTCTATACCATGCTTATATAAGATACAACGTCTCCTGGCATTATAAGATTTCAGTTAGTTGCTGCATTTTAAATCATTTGATAAGTACAAATATTCAATACATTTTCACTCGCCCTTTGTACTGCAAAAGCAACCACTGCTGCAGACAGGAATACCTGAGTTCAGTTGGCTTTCAGTATTCAACCATGCCAGGAGAAGCAGACTAGGAAACAACCACAAAGGCACAGAGGAATTACTAACTCTTTTCCTCCTCTCAGTGCTGTTAAACTTCTTGATAGCTGTAAGAACTGAAAGTCTCATCTCCACTGTGATGCATGTCTGTGAGTTTGGGTGTACAGGGAAGCTTGGAGGATCTTTTGAAGCAAGCAACTTACTCAGTGACATTTCCATGTTTTTGTGTTGTAAAGATCTGCATACTCTTTCAGATGGTTTGGGAAATTAATCTGACTAACAAAACAAAATGACTTGTTCTTGACCTCTACATCTTCTGTATGCTATTTGTTTTGAACTCTGATAATTTGTAACTGGTCCAATATTTTGCCTAGACGCGTGCTACAGTTCCTTTTTTTTCTGACTAGCTAAGCACAATTTCTTGGATCAGACTGCTGCTATGAAGTCTCTGTGTGAATTTCAAATTCACTTTCTGGAAATATTTAGCAATATTTAATTAAAATTTACAGTGAATATCCCTTTTTGCAAACCAGACTACAAGAATACTTTGTGGGAGAAACTGTGTAGAAACAGACCGAATAATCTCATTTGTCCAACCAGAAAGACTTTAATGGAAAGTTTTTTGCCTACCTCTACTTCACCATAGTGTATGTGTTTTCTTACTGTAAGACGCTCAGTAAGTCAGTTAACTTTCTAAGCATATAGAACACTACACTATGGGTTAAATACTTTTTTTTTTCCTACTTTTTCTTGTTTTCTGGAAGCTGATCAAAAATTTCTAATTCCATCCTAAAGAAATTTAAAGGGATAGACTGTCCCTTTTGGTAACCTTTTGTTTGAGTCTCAGTGAAAAAATAATGGGGATGGGAAAAGTACATTAGAGATACTGTATGACTTGGATAGTTCAGGATTTCTTCTTTCAGAACCTATTTCACATTTGCCAGGGAATTCACTGCCATCTTACAATATCTCCTACTATAAATCTGAAAACTCTTCCAAGAAAGCTATATAATGTCTGCTGTGTACATCCAGGCAGAGAATGGCAGAGATCCTCTGCTCACTGTCAGCATTAGGAAACTTTAATACTCCCCAGCAGAAACATAATCTTCCAGTATAACCCTGTGGGCTGGGACAGGAATGATGCCAGAGTCTCCCACCATCTGGGAAAGCCTGTTATTCTGCCCTTTTTATTACAAATTAAAGATTTGATTTTAAGCTGGTCCCTACATCTTTAGAAAGCTGGAAGTAATGGAGACGAGGGCAAGTAAAGTCATTGCCTAGACTACCAGCTTCACTGAAGGGCAGATTCCCACTGCGTCTCTCAAGGTGACTGAGCTTGGCAGGTCCCCTAACCAATGTGCTCAGCCTAAAATGTGCAGTTTTCATAGCTGTTGTGCAGTGGCTGCACCAAGAGTGCCTGGAGTAATTCCAGACTGGGGAATATCAGGGGCTGCCATGTAATGGAGATGGTAAACTTTTTCCACCAACAGATATAGAAAAACTTGACAGAATCACAGAATGTTAGGGATTGGAAGGCACCTCAATAGATCATCTAGTCCAACACCCCCGCTAGAGCAGGGTCACCTTGATCTGGTCACACAGTAATGCGTTCAGGTGGGTTTTAAATGTCTCCAGAGAAGGAGACTCCACAAACTCCCTGGGCAGCCTGTTCCAGTGCTCTGTCACCCTCACCATGAAGAAGTTTTTTCTCAAATTTATGCGGAACCTCCTATGTTCTAGCTAGCACCATTGCCTCTTGTCCTATCATTGGATGTCACTGAGAAGAGCCTGGCTCCATCCTCCTGACACTCACCCTTTATATATTTATAAACATTAATGAGGTCACCCC